>JARACY010005337.1:0-22291 GCA_029255725.1 Scrobipalpa atriplicella | reverse complement strand
ACCACTTCCGCATTTATAACCTAACATAAATCAATGAAAATGAAGATTCTTAATAATGAATCAAGAAGAATTAGCTCGGAAAAATACATAAAATACAGCAGTATTTTCCAAGACAACAACCAACCGCCATTTTCTCTTGTGATTTTTTTTTCACTACGGCGGTACGGTGTAACCATAGGATAAAAATTGTCTTCGATTGTCGATGGTCATTCTTGTGTTTTGTTTTCTTTTTCTTTTCTTTTACCATTTTCTTTCTTCTTTACTCTTTTATTGCTTTTACATGTCATTGTTTGTTTCACACAGGTGGCAAGAAAAGAAGAACTTTTAGAAAAGGTTTGTTCACGCGAGCGGCAAAAAAACTGCGTATAATCTGTGTTACCATAGACTATAGTATCGTGATGTAAAAAAATAAAATGCTTCTCTTTGCTTTTCTTTGGTTTTTGCGCGGGGATTAGCATAATAATGTGCCGGTTGTGAAAGACAATGTGGTGAAAGTGAGAAATGAAGTACAGAAATCCTATTATATATTACACCATATTATGGTTCGATTCGACACTCCCGCGTAAATCATCATCAACCATCGGAATGTGAGCTCCGCACTCGCATTCCAATGAGTTCTAGATTAGGTTAGGTTAGGTTGGGGTTTTGCGCGGGGAAAAGACTGAAGACAAAATAATACTTTGAAGACTAGGCTGCATGTGCTCAAGCTCTTTGCCTTCCCTTACATGGGAGAATAAAAAAAAATATTGTGTCCTGATCCTGACATGGAGGTCCTCCCCTCAGGTCCTCAGGTCCTCCCCGTAGTCCTCTGTGAGTCCTCTCCTCTATGGTCGCAGTCGCACTGACCACTGACTGAACTGAGTAGATAACACTCCGGTTAGGGTAATAAATAGTATAGTAGTTTGTGGATAACACGGAACCTGTGACGGAACACTGTAGATTTGCTGTAGATAACAAGGAACATATATTAATCACTAGCGTTTTACTAGGTGGCTCGTTCGTTTGATGATGCGTATCTTGCGTTTACGAACGTGTTATTTGTTTATTTTATTATCCATGTGAGTGAAGTAAATCAACGGAAAGAAACCAACAGTAAGTTATATTAAAAATTCACTTGTTATTTAGCAATAAATTAGATAGACGGACACCTAACCTATAAAACCGGCGTTTGTTGTTTTGGTTTTGAACAAGTCAAGTTTTGAACAAGGGTTTTGAACGTTTTCTTTTCATACAAGTCCTTGGCTTGCCGTTGCGTACGTTTGCGTAGCGTAAACAAGTACATTTAGGTAGTAAGAGTAAGTGGCTTGATATAATACGTACGGTAAGGTAAGGTAGGTAACGATTTTTACTTGTTCCGCAATAAATAAGACGGGTAGGTAGTACAGTCTTGTGGAATTTTATTGAACTTGACTTGAATCTTGACCTTGAGCATTCATACCCCAGTCAATGACGAAATTTTTGTATGAAGGACCTCGAAAAAATCCTCCGTCGCCAATATTGAGTGATAATTTAAAGTAGGTAGGTATAGGTACGCTACTACGTTTTTATTGATTATAAAAATGTAGTAAATCAAAAGTGTAAATATCGCCTTTCAGATTACTGTTAATTCTGATTGGTCTGTCTGAGATGCCCTGCCACAGATTTACGCTATTTTATTATAGATATTACGTGGGTACCCTATAAAATCCTCTATTTTATTGTTATGTAAACATGCTTGAGTTGGCCGATCTGTAAGCTTCCATTTTTTATAAAGCCATCATCAATTTACTCTAATCAAATAACATTATTTCAGGTACATCAACATGATTCTCACGGGAGATTCGTTGGGCAAGAGACAGGAAGATCTTAACTCAAAAGTCAACGAAGCAGCAGCGAAGAATATACCATTCGAGGAAGTCTACAAAGAAGAAGACACAAGTGATGTTTATAAAATATTTAAAATCGACTTAGCCTCAAAATACAAGAAAATTGATTACATTATCGAGGTGCTCAAATCAGGAGATGCATTGATCATATCAAGAGCACTCAAATGTATTTGGATATACGATGATCAATATTCACAATTGATCCACCCGAACTACTTAGAAAAAGAGGTTTTCCCTTTTATGTCAACTAAAATGAAGAATAAATTTCTGAAGAACATTTCCACATACGTCCGAAACGAAACTCGAGCGCAGCATTTCTTCCAGTACTGCATGAAGGAAAATTTTGGTAATATAGCGTTTAAGTTTTTAATATTCACATCCCTTGAATTCAAAACCAATTACATTGAAGAGAATGGTGAAATTTTGGAATCAATAATTTCCGATGAAAACAACATAGTTTTCCTTATTGATAATAATTTTGATTTGGCAGAACTCTTTCTAAATGTTACTAGTGAATATCAAAGGGTACACTATTTGTTTATTTTGAGACATCTGTACTTTATCGACGCTGAAAGATATCTTAAAACATGGGAAAATTATTTTTACGGCGATAATGGGACCTTCAAACAATCAATGCGTGGTCGTCTAGAAAATATTCGTTCATTGGGGCTCAGAATTTCTAAAGATATTATGTTAAAGCATAAACAAAGAACACTAAAATACATCAAATTGTACACTAAGTTTGTGAATAGGAGTATGCTCCGCAAGTATATTACAATGGAAGAAGCTAAGTTGTATTTAGTTGGAGTACTTCCTGAAGATCCAAAGGAATTTTGGAAAATTCAGTTCAAAGAAAGGTATGATTTTCTGCTGAATTTTATCCCCGATAATGATAAATATAGTTTCATCAGAAACATATTTAAAGCTAAATATCCAGACAGTGAATTTGAAATGAGTAAGGAATTTTACAATCGAGAATATTACAAGTTTATGTCATCAGAGGAACAAGAGTCATGGGCTTTGCTCCACTTGGCTAACCCTAACAAAACTTTCTTAAGCAATCGTAGCGAAGATAAAGATTATCTTTGGTATAAATTTGTGAGCTTTGATAAAGCCTTTGCAGGAATCAAGAAGTACATATTAAATACAACGGCCGCTTATACCAGAAACGAAATTATTGATGTTTTAATAAAATGTGTGACAAACGAAGAGCAGTTGCAAAAATTACTCGAATATTATTACGAGAGGCACGTAAATGAACCTGAATACTTGAAAACATCATTTCTAAGCGAAATAATCAGGCGCTATAATCTATGGGAAGTCAGCGAACATTGTTGGACAGCGTTCAATAAATTGCTGTATAGTATCGAGTTGTATAATCCCGCCGTGTACAATACCAAGGATGGGTCACATAATGATTATTTAGCTGTTGCAGTATATTATCACATTCTTCATGGAAAAGAGTTGCCAGAGACTCTCAAAATGTTTGTTGAATCAGACTCTGACTATCACTTACATTCAAACTTAAGCAAAATAAAAAACATCGAACAAAAAGAGATTATGTATCAGTACTTGATAAAATTACTAATAGGAAGAGCAAAAAACTGTTTACAAAGCGCTGAAAAAGATACAGAGAGATTAGCTGCTTATATTCGTCATATCAAGTCAATTCAAGAGAAGTGCAAAAAAAACAACGATGACCTTCCTGAGATTGTTTTGGAATATATGGCTCCGCTGCCGCCTAAACTAAACGTGGTTAAAAAACCAAGTAGAGGACTGACTCAACCTATGATGCTGCGGTATTTAAAACAAGATTCGCAATCTGTTCTGCGCCAAATACCTCTACTTAAAGAGAACTTTTCAAAGACAGACGTTGAGTTCGTAATAGAAGGTCTACCTCAAGAGCTTTTTAGACTGAACATTTTTCTAAGAAAGCTAAGACTCTATTTTCCTGAAGATATGGCACAAACCTTTTTGAAATATTTCATTGCATCACTCTCAGATGATTGCGATTCTAGAAATGTTTTTGCCGCTGTTTACGGTATTCTTCTTCTAGCAGATGAATCTTTTGCGTCAGAATTTATGATGAAATATGCACCAATTGATTCTAAAATAGATCATAGTACAATAAATCGAAAGGATTTATATATTCAAGAGGCTATATGCCGCTTTGCTGGTTACTCGAGATCACAAATTCCTCTAGATGTCTTGAGTAAGTACATGAAGGGTGACTATGTAAAATATTGCCTGCCTTTATTTTACATGTATGGGGCGAATCTCACCCCACAACACTGCGAACAGTTTATAGATACATTAATTAATGCGCCTGTATCTGTACAAATACACGGACTGAGACTTGCTTTCAAATGTTTAGATATAGAAAATTTGAAAGCTATCATACAAAAAGTTTGGAAGCGATCAAAAAATATTTCTTTACGGAGAATTATTTACACTTACCTTTACAATGAGATAATGAAGAAAAAAGTAGAACATCAATCGGATTTGTTTAAATTTCTTATCACTTTAACGTCACAATTAAAGCACAAAGATCATGAGGACGTTATAAATCTTATGACCGGATGTCAGATTCAAAACGAGTTAGCTGGAGAGTATTTTGAAACAGCGTGGACAACGGTTAACAAATTCCCAGAAGATGACAAGAATTTAAACCGCAGAGTTCGTCTTATTGACACTATCACATCTAGAGTAAATGATGTTGATGCAAGAGTAATCCGAAATATTATTGATGATTATTTAAACGATATGTTTATGAATAAATTTATTCTTCCAAATGATGAAAGAACCAAGTTTAATCAATTATATCGTGCAAAATTCACGCTCACCACAAGTTTTATTGCTCAATACGATGATGAAGAAAACATTAAGTCTGTACTGCCATTGGTTCAATACATTCTTAACAAGTGTTTTGAAACGTGGGACCTTTCTGATGGTCAAAAGGAAGAAACTAAATATGTAAGCCGTATGTTTTGTTACAAGTTTATTACTAGGCTAGAATGTAAACATTTTGAGCTCGAGAAAAATAACAACGCGACTTTCAATGTATTACTGGAAAACATCGCAACGCAGTTGCTTGAATTTTTACCATTCCATGAAGTTTACTTACTTATTTGGAGATTGCGATTGGCAATAGCTACTAACAAAATTTTAGATTCCCAAGTTGAAATAGAAGGCAGCGAAGATAAAGAATCTGTGAAAAATATTTCAAAAATATACGCTGCAGAAATTAATAAAATTATGATAGCCTTGGTTGATCAAGGAAAATTCAGTATTTCCCACACGGCGCCTCTATCTAGAATTTCTGTACTTTTTCTAGATATCTTAACCAAACCAGCTGAAAGTGTGAAAATCCAGGATGCTGCAACGTTTCTCGCAGAAGATCTGATCAATCTCAAAAGCATAGAATGCATGTTGCTTGCCGTAAATGTTTTACCAAAACAACCGTCAAATAACTCAATCGAAGAACGGGAACGTGTTATAAAAACTATAAATAATTCGGAGAGTTTTGAAGTTCAGGCTTCGTATTACCAGAATATTGTAAAAACTTGGTTGTTCTGATTCAGAATAAGTAAATATGTCTTTATTATTTGCATTGATATCTTCTTAGTTTTAATAACTTAAGATTTACCTAGTGCTAGTACTTTATTGTTAACAAAACTTTTGTAATACTCACTATGAATTACCTTAAATTACTACCTAACCTACTAATAAAGTGTTAATGTATGTAAGTCATCTCAAAAGCACAGAATGGTTGTTGCTTGCCGTAAATGTTTTACCAAAACAACCGTCAAATAACTCGATCGAAGAACGTGAACGTGTTATAAAAACTATAAAAAATTCGGAGAGTTTTGAAGTTCAGGTTTCGTATTACCCAAATATGGTAAAAACTTGGAGTACCTACCTACTTACTTACTTATGTTCCTTTTGATCTACATCTATTACAATCAGATCGTTCTGATTCAGAATAAAATAAGTAAACCTGTCTTTATTATTTGCATAGTTTTAATAAGTTAAGATGTACTTGCCAGTAGGTACTTTATTGTTAATAAAACTTTTTTAATAAGTTAAGATGTACCTACCTAGTGCCAGCACTTTGTTAACTTAACTTTTTTAATAAGTTAAGTACCTACCTAGTACTTTATTGTTAGCAAAACTTTTGCTTTTGTATTACCTTGTAGGTAGGTAACTTTATTTTAGCTATGTTATTATTACTTTACTCACTTTGAATTACCTTAATTTTTACCTAACCTACTAATAAAGTGTTAATGCTATTTGAGAATACCTAATGTTCTTTTATTTTCGTCTTTGCACCATTTTGTTCTGGATCTAATAAAGAACAGAATTTACCAACTAGGTACTTTTCTTCCCGGATATATTGTAAAATTGTATTAGTCAATAGAGCTGTGTGTGAGAGAGCTGAGGTATGTTATTATTGTTACGTGCTCGACGTTTCGTCACAGACGATGCGGGCTTGAGTTACGGGATTGGAAGAAATTACACACTTATGCCGATTTTCAGACTTCTGCTTTATTAAAAACTTCGACTTACAAACGTGCGACAGCGCCCACGTAGCTCGACTAACGGCGTGATTTCTGTCTTCAGACCAGCAAAGTCCCAGCGTCCGACACTCACAAACTTCCGTTGTCGCGCAAGGTTTCACACTGTCCACACTATTTCAACGTACACAGCACTTGTTTGTGCGACTGTACACACTACACACTTTAGTCACTGACTGTACTTTAACTTTTCACCACTTTTACTTTCACTTTCTTTTTCTTCTTCCTTTTTCCACTTCGAACCACTTAAAACTCAGAACTGGCGGCTGGCCGGCGTTGTTCGGCTTATATAGCCCTAGAATTGGTTCTAGAACCTTAAATTTCGATAGTCATTTCAACATTCATTTCGATCGTCTTGATTCTAGAACCTTCCTTTAATTTCGCTGTTCAACTCTTTTTATCGTCTGTCTCACTCTAGATTTTCAATTTCTTTCACTCATTCGCTTCCAGAAAATGCCAGATAAAATTTCTACAAAATTCCAACAAAATCTCGATGCACCCGGAGAGATTCGAACCGCGGCCCTTGTGCTTGAAAGACCGCCATACAAGCCTTCGCGCCAAAGCATCAGTTGTCAATACTGGCGAATTTCGGGTTCTCATGGAAGTTTTGACAGCCAACCATAGGTGACGTGACGACGGAGTATTTAACAAAGAGTTTGAATACAAGGGTCGTCACATTATTAATAAATATTGGTAAAGTAATTTTTACGAGTTACAGGTGTGGTCCCTCGATTACCCCCTAAATCCCTGGACCACACAAATATACATACCGCGCTGTAGGTACCTACTCAACTCAGTCTCCTTATGCGGACGATAGTGATGACGTCATCACTTGCAGCATCGGCGAGAAACAAAAAAAAAACGTTTTGTTTATGTTTCTACTCTTCTGTCACTTTTTTTTTTTGTGGATGATTGTGATTGATGTGACGAGAGAACGCGAAAAGCAAAACTTGAAAGAAATCTGTGAAAAGTAAGTTTTTTCTTACAGTTATACCTTGGAATTAAGCTGTAACTTACTTTGCTTCATTCAAGAGCGCCGGCGGCTGTCGCCGCCGCCGGTCGCCCCGACGATTTCTTTTGTAAAACTTCCATCTATCTACCTTCCTATTCTCAACTAACTAACCACATAATAATATTGTATGTTAATAATATTATAAATAAGACTAGCTTTCTGTCAGTGGTGTCACCCGCTCCCGCTCCTGTAAAAATATTTCCGTGGGGATGATGTACTTTCCCGTGTGGTAAAAAGTAGGGTAAACGTGGCTTTCTAATGGTGAAAGAATTTTTGAAATTGATCCAGTAGTTTTGAGTTTATTAATTATGCACATACGTACCTACTTACCTACAATAAAATACAAATCTTCTTTTTATAATAATATTAGTTTAGATGTAGGTAGGTAACGAGCATTGGAGGGAGGAAGTTTTAAATTAGATACTTTTATACCTATACCTACTGATATTGAATCACATTCTCATTTTGAGTATGATTTGGAAATAATCCAATTTATTAATTTTGCAACATTGGTATATTTGATATTTTACAAGAAATAACTAATGAATGTTTTTTTTTACAGATTACAATGATCTTAAGCGGAAAAAACCTAGGCGAACGCCAGAAAGATCTTAATTCTAAAGTGAATGATGCTGTCGCAAAAAAAGTAAATTTTGATACCATCAAGGAACAAAAAGAAGTCTCCGACGTAGATGTTTTATTCAAGATAGATGTTGCAGCCGCATATAAAAATACTGAATACATACTGGAAATTTTGAAATCCGAAGACACTCTGCACATTACAAGGGCGCTTAAAAAGTGTGATTGGTTATTCGATGATGAACATTCATATATTATCGATATATACTACCTGCATCATAATATATTTCCACATATGTCCATGAAAATGAAGAGAAAAATGTTAAAAACTATATCAGCACACGTCAAAGATGAAACACAGGCAGAAACATTCTATAACTACTGTAGAACAGAAAATCTGTATAAGATAGCAAAAAAGTTCCTGCTCTGTACTTCAGAAGATTTCAAATTAAGGTATATCAAAAAACTTAGTGATGCAGATAGCTGTTTTAAAATAGATAATTTGAAATTCTTTTTGGGTAATTCATTTACACTGGCTGAAGCTTACTTAGAAAAAGTAAATAAATATATGAGAGCAAAATGTTTGATTGACATAAGTTACTTATATAGTGAATCTAATGAGAAATACTTGGACTTGCTGGAAAAGTATTTGCTTAAATACAACTTTATCAAATTCGGCAAAAAATTTACTAAAGATATAGCAAAGAAACACAAAAACAGAGTGCTAGAAAACCTTGAGATCTATCTCAATGTATTGGATATGAAAACTTTGGTAAAACATAGCAAATTGGAAGAAATTAAAGAATATGCGGTTTTAGAATTATCGGAACCTTCTGAACACTTCTGGAGAGAGAAATACTGGAAAACTAAAAAGATTTTGTTGAATGCGATACCTGCAAAAGAAAAATTTGGTTTTGTAAAAGAAATATTCATGAAAAAGAACCCAGGCGAAAATTTCGAGACAAGTGACGAATTTTACACTAAGGGATACTATAACCTTATGACCAGAAATCAAAAATTAGAAGCGACGAAAAATTATGCAAATGAGAAAGGAAATATTAGTCGAATCAAACGAAATATATGGTACAGAAATGTGGATTTTGACACAGCATTTTCAACTTTCGAAGAAAAAATGTTAAATAATAAAAATCGAAAAATAAGAACCAACCTGTTAATAGTTCTTATTAAAGCAAGCAAATCACAACAAAACTTATTAAAAGTTTTAAATTACTACCAAGCCATTTTTAATAAACAAAAAGTTTTAGAAAAGGAAAAGATTCTGAACACTATTATCCTTCATCACCAAGTGTATGAATTAAATGCTAAGTGCTGGGCAGTACTGGAAAAAATGTTAATGGATGATGAGATTCGCAGAAAACTTCCTACTTACCCAGAAAAAAAATACGTATCTATTGTTTATTTATATCATATTCTACACGACAAACAATTCCCAGGCGATCATAGAGATTTTTTTGACAATACAAGGAACTCAAGCTTTAGCGATGGTCTGAAAAAGATGAACGAAAAGCAAAGAAAAACGACTCTTGAATATTTACTAGAGTATCATGTAAAGAGGCTTTATGAATGTGACTATACAGA
Organism: Scrobipalpa atriplicella; assembly: GCA_029255725.1. Taxonomy (NCBI): domain Eukaryota; kingdom Metazoa; phylum Arthropoda; class Insecta; order Lepidoptera; family Gelechiidae; genus Scrobipalpa; species Scrobipalpa atriplicella. The sequence continues at coordinate 12,662 of JARACY010005337.1, read as the reverse complement.
TTATGATATTGATAAAACGGTAAAAGGAAAAATTCGGAGTCATGTCCACGCGGTGATAAACCTGATCACAGGTTTGGACAGATCCAAAGAGGACATACCAGAAATAGCGCAGAAATATATACTGTATGATTGGGAAGCGTATCGATTTTACGATGAATTAAAAGACGATCAAAACAATTTTATGAAGCGATTAAAACAAGACGCCTGCACAGTTCAACATTTCAAGACTATACAGGAAAATCTGGAAAATAATTGGGATCTGGAATTCAATCTTTTACCACTTTTAAGGAAGATTAAGATATATTTCTCACATGACATAGTACCAAAATTTCTTGCATTTTTCCAATTTTGTTTATCTGAAAGAAACCTTGAAGATGATGATTATCGACGGAATTTATACAGACTTATTAATACCGCAATTACTGGTATCTACATGCTTGCGGAAGAGAGCTACAAAGAGGAGATTATGTCGCACTTTAAACCTGCAACTGACACAATTGATGACATGGATGAAATGGATGATGTTTATTTGAACATCCAGGAGGCAGTGTGTAGATATGGTTACTATTCTCGACCACCACTGCCGATCTCAAGTTTGACCATTTACTTAAGAGGAGACTATACGAAGCGTATCTTGCCGACGATAAGCTCATTATTCGCTAATCTTCCTAGGACATCATGTTTGCAGTTGGCCGAAACTGTAATTACAGCACCAGGGTCTAAGCTAAAACACAGCTTTCACTTACTACTCAATTACCTTAGTATTGAAGACCTGCAAGAAATTATTATACCCATAGTGAAAAACACAGAAGATAGCTCGCTGCGAAAGGACTTGTTTGCGCTAATGTATAGAGCCACATTAAAGTATAGCGATGAGCCAAGGCATACAAATCTGTTCGAATGCTTCAGAGAAATGGCGTCAAATTTGCCTGAATATGATGGGAATATTTATGACACTTTGGTAAAGATGAAAAAGCCACTTAGATTTTATGTAGACAAATGCATAGTACAAAAGTTACTGGCAGCATATCGGAAATATGCGCCGAGTGTGAGTCCCAAAACGGAAGATAGTGACTCTTCAGATATTAACTCCATGGAGATAGTACATTACTGTTAAAAATAATATGTTTTAAGTTTTAAATAATTTAAGAATTAATTGACTGAAATGTGGTATTTGGAATGGTTTACCACACCATTAAGTTAAGTTAATCATAGTATTTCCAAATAGGTACTAAAATAAAGATAAACAATCTTTCACATAGTGTTGGCAAATTAGTCAAATTACTATAACTATTATTTCATTGTGTTTTTATATCTACAAAGCTAAAACTTATTTTAGAAACATTATTGTAAAAGAATAAATAAAATATATATAAAAATAAAGATTTTTTACCTTTATTTTAGTACCTATTTGGAAATACTTTTATAATTATTATAAGAGAATTATTATTTTAGTTTGTATGTTATGTAGTGAGGCACTAAGTATTTTTTTTCTTGTTATAAATTAAATTGTAGGGGAGAAGGAGGCAGCTTTGAATAGGGGCAGCTTTGAAAAAACTCGTTCTGAAACTGAAATCAGAATATATTTTAGTAGAAATAATATTTTTATAATGGAAACACATATTCACTTCGCTGTCACGTGATATGTCTGGTATTTGACATTTGTCATTGAAGCTACATGCCATGTTCGTTTTCGGCTGTTCGCGGTAAATATTATTGCTCCAGTGCTTAAGGTTTTTTGAGAGAATACAAGAGACTTTGATAAGTACAATTATTTTTCAGTTGTTGCTAATACATATATGCATTTGTTCATGCGATAATTAAGTCAATTTGTCAAATATTTATTCCAAATTTTATTATTAATTTAAGAGGTTATGATTGGGGCAGGATAGAAAAAATCGTAAGGGGCACCTTTGAATTTTCAAACCTGCCCCATTCAAACCTGCCCCATGATTTAAATGAGTGCCCCATTAATTATGGTGGAATATTTTTAAACCTAATGATATCGATAAGTGCACAAAAGCCCTTAATGTATTTTATTTAAAATAGTTTTGCATTTTGTCCGTAGGTACAAAGTTATAATAATGGTACGACATGAAAAATGCTGTTGATAAAGTTGTTAGTGGCCAAAAAAAAAACTGATTACTATATATTTCTTACTTAGTTTTAATTCCACTTTTTATCAAACAATGACTACAAATGTGCCCCAGGCAGTTTCAAACCTACCCCGTGTGTGGGGCAGGTTTGAAAATGTTACCGGCAAACCAAGCAAATGAAGCTAAAATATTACTCTGAACTTATAAATTGCTTAACTGATTGTTGGAACACTTTCTACTTCTTTTAAATTGAAGCTAAATACTTAATTAACAATAATTTCAAATGTGCCCCTAGTCATTTCAAAACTACCCCCCATACGGGGAAGGTTTGAAAATGTGACACCAGTCACGCGAATCGAAATGGTGGATCAATGGAAGTAGCTAGCTGGATGCTGATATCGCGATTAGTTTAGGGTTATAACCACACAGGTTCTATCATAACAAAATCCCACAAATGTACAATAATTATATAGTTACAATCAAATAATGAAAAATCATTCAAAGGTGCCTCCTTCTCCCCTACACACATAAGGCTTTGCCTATGTAATCCAGTATTTTTCTAGTTGCTATGAGCTATAATTTCTCAGTGAAACAGATGTTTCTATATCATTTTATAATCACATCCATGTATAAGAAGGATTTCTGTGATTTTTTGTTCTGAATTTAATTTTGATTTTCCAAACACTACCATTTAATCTGAATAAAAGACTCCTCAATTATACCTGTTGTTCTTTTAAGGTTCTATAGTAATAAAACTCAATAGCATTTTGCAAACCTAATTTATAATCTACTAAAAATGCAACATTCATCAATATTCAGTATAAAAAATAATTAGATAACAAATTTAATCTGCTACGGACACAACGCTACCATACAAAGCAATTTTTCAATTACAAACCTGGAAACTTATAAAAATAAGGGATTTATTTCACAAAATATCAGTTACAATTACAACACAATAGTGCAATAATACAATATACCATTTTAGTCAACCTTGCAAATGGTCAACCAACATGGCAGATGGTCAAAGTGAATGGTGGACAAAAAATTAATTTCATGTTTCCTGGTAATAATATTATTCAATAAAAATAAAATTATACATGTTAAAGTGACGTGTGTTAATTTTCTGCTTTCACAATTTGACCAACCGCAGCAGTGACAATTGCAATTATGACCAACTGCAAGTTTGACCATTTGCAAATTTGACCAAATGCACGCACACTATCTTTGATTAATCATCATCTTATTGGCTCAAGCAGTATAAGAAGAAAATATAAAAATTAAATTGTATTTCGGGACTTGTAGTTATTTGTGAAATGAAACCCTTTTATAATTTTGCACCCAATTTCAATTCAACACTTAAGAAATTTCTAGTAAGTAAAATAAACAATTTAGGTGCATGTCTAACTTTCTTATTTGTCCAACGGCCTTATTATTATTTCTCTTGTAGCGCTCTTACTTTAATAATAAAGAATTGTTGTACATTATGCAACAGTGCGAGTGAGACAACAAATAATATTCACGTGATTTACCAAGGCCTAAATGCTAAAAACTTACAATACTTAATTGCATAGTAAATTAACAATATAAAATACTAATAGGTATATTTCTTGGTTATAAAACCCTATCTAAATTATGGGCTGGTGACTATATCATATTGTCTTTTTACGTTTGAAAGAAATATGGCGTTTAAAATTATATTTTAATTTCTTCACTGGTCAAATCTCTAAAATTATTATTAAAAAATGTTTAATTACCAATTTGTCGTCTTGATTTGCAATAATAAAAAATGCCAGTCTAATCATGAATGATCATGAATTATAGAAAATTGCAAATAAATTCTACTAAATTGTATTGTTTTGTAAACAATTAATTAATTAACTAATTTATTACCGTTAATAATTGACAATTATTATTAGCAAATCCAAAGAAATTTTAATTCTTAAAATAATATATCCGAAAACGTAAAGTGCTTACTGAGCCTTATGCGATTTAGGCATTTCGCGTTTTGTCCAAACAACTAAGGTCGTCTTTCGTTAAATGACATGAAAATAACAGGAGTATGGAAGACGTTATTTTAATACGTATTTAAATTTTGTCGAAAAAAATATAAAGAAAACTGTTTAAACGGCTATTTTATTATGCCCATTTCTTATGTTAGTCATTATTATGTTGTTTTAATTATTGACAAAATTATTTTTTGAGATTGAACATTCTACTGCTGAACATTGGACGACTAGATACTTAATTACTTTCATGTTATGTAACGAAATTAGCCTAGCCATAGACAATTTGTCTATGGCCTAGCTAACGAACCAGAACCAAAAATCTAGTGAAATCAAAGAAGGTAAATGCTGAATAAGTGCTAGAAAAAATTGCAATATTAAGCTAAAAAAGTGAGGTTTTAGTACGATTGCAAAGTACAAGTTGTAACGTATTTGGTGTTTTAGTTTGTGCACCGATACACAAGATAAATAAATTATTGTCCATTAATTGCTTCTTAGTAATTCATATAAAAAGCGAAAGAATTAACAATTAGTCCTAAAACACATTCAACAGCATTAAAAAATTACTTCAAAAATCCTTTTCTAATAATCTTGAAAAGGCCAGTTTTTTTAATCTTAAATGATTATTATTAACAATTAGTTCTACTATCGAATAATAGCAATTATTTTGGGAGTTAATATAAAGTTAATACATAAAACTATCCATTCATAGTGATGATTTGCAGAAAGAGTTATTAATTTTCACATTGTAATAAAATTCCATGCTGGACTGGGAGTGATAAAAAAACATAGAATGTGCCAGCTGCATCTCCTCCCGAGCATGCTGTAAATACCAGCTATGCTTGCAATTTAGGCGATGGGCTGACAACCCGTCACTTTAGCAATATACTTACATAATCATCTGTAATAACGGTAATAATAATAACCTTTAAAACTTGTCAGACGTAGCGGAACGACCTTTGTGTAGGTCCGTTTTCGCTCTGCTTACCCCATTAGGGATAAAGGCGTGATTTTATGTATGTATGTTGTAATAAAATTATTATTGGTAGAAAACGCATAATTTATTTTTTAGAAATTTTAAATGTTTATTTAATAGTGTGCTAAAAATAATACGAAACCTCTCGGGAGGTATTTTATTTTAATTTTTTACAACAAACTTTGACGTAACGCAACTTTGATTGAAAAAGCTCTTGACGAAATACAATCTTGACAAAATAAACCCAAACACGCTCTTGACCGACGACGTGCCCAAACTCTCTCACAAAAGGTTTCGAGTTATTTCCCTAACACTATGTATTATTATGCAATGTTTTCAAGGGTTTTCCGAAGCGGCGAAATTCCATTATAAACGTAGACGTTTTCATTTTAAAACGATGAAACCAAACTAAACCGAACTTTGAACACATAAACAAATGCAACATAATCTATGTTTCTAATTAGTTTTAGTGTGAAAATATATTGAACAAAATTAGACCGAATTCTTGCGTTAAAATCCCCTAAAATTAAATTTGCTCTCTAATTTTGTACTTTGTTCATATTTTCAACCCAAAACTAATTAGAAACATAGATATGTTAAATTTGATTATGTGTTCAAAGTTAGGTTAAGATTGGTCCTACAGTTTGTAGTATAAATGAAAATGATTTAATTTTACATACGTACTAAGTCTATTTTCTAAGAGATCAGGCGTTTATCTATTGTTGTATTGCTAGGTAGTTACGTTGATTGTACTATATGTACTTTACTTTGGAACATATCATGACATTATCCATTTAGACGTAAAACATCCCATTCCCAAAATGTTGAAGAGAAAATACGCCATATTTTTAAAATTTCAAACTTTGTCTTCATCATCTTCCTAGCTCATCTTTTTCCCGTATCTCTCGGGGTCGGCTACCTAATCTAGGGGATTGAACGAGGGTACTGGTTTTTACACAGAGCGACTGCCATCTGACCTCCGCAACCCAGAAGGGAAACCAGACCCAATCCTAGATTAGGTTACACACAACCTTTGAATTTCTTCGTAGGTGTGTGCAGGTTTCCTCACGATGTTTTCCTTCACCGTAAAAGCGCCGAATACATATGAAATTCGAAAACCGAAAAACACATTGGTACGTGGTGGGATACGAACCACGACCCCCTGCACAGAAGGCCGCGGCCCTATCCACTACACCATCTGTGCTTCAAACTTTGTCTTCTGAGTATTAAACATTTTGGGAATGGGAATTATCTAGCCAAGTATACCGGGTGTCAGTACCAGCTTCCCGCAAATTGATAGGGGTTGCACAGTTAATACCGGGTGTAAGGGACAGGACAGCGCACAACAAAGTGATAAGGGTTGCTCAGTCAACGAAACTGAACAACTTCCACCAAGAAATTCTTTCAGTAAATGAAAAAAAAATGTCTTTCCCATACAAATTGTGTGATTGAGGCGTTTAAAGTACGTTTAACAGTTGTTCAGTTTCGTCGCAACACCTATCAGTTTGCGGGAAGCTGTCATACCCTATACGGGGTGTAAGGGACAGCGTCCCGCAAACTTATAGGGGTTGCTCAGTCAACCAAACTGAACCACTACCACTAGGATTTTTTTAAGGAATTTAAAAATAAATTGCTTTTTCATACAAAATGACCACATCGATCAGACAATTTGTATGGAAAAGCAAAATTTTTTTTTTCATCTCCTGAAAAAAATACCTGGTGATATGTGTTCAGTATCGTTGACCGAGCAACCCCTATCAGTTTGCGGGAAGCTGTCACACCCTATATTATAATAAGTGCAGTGTTGCCAACTTAATATAACTACGTGGGTCGTTTCGCTTCGCTCTGCGCCTGGTTCTGCGCCTGGTTGCGTTTCACGTCGTCCACTTGGATCAGCTGTTCGATGGGTATGAGGTTCAGTTCCCCGCCCAGCATCGGTGCGGGGAGGCCCTGGAATAAAAAAAAAGTAAGCTATAAATTATTTAATTTGGTTTGTTTTATTGTTTAAATTTAATTTTATTAGTTTTAATTTTATTATTTAATTTTATTGTTGTATCTAATTCTAAATATTGTAAAATACTCAAAAAAAATCTACTCTGTGTTTTGTAACTGAGAATAAAAGTTTTCTATGTCTAAAATCTGAATATTAGTCAAAATATAGCTAATTTAATTTCATTAATCTATAAAAACCATGTCAGAGGCCTGTTAGCCGTGTTAAAGGCGGTTAAAAACTCTGACACCACGATTCATTGGGTCGAAAGTCGATTGAAAACTTGATAAGAAGTCTCTATTGTAACCAATCAATATTTTGATCTATGACCATGAATGCTACTATGACCATTTGCGATTTTAACCATCTGCGACTCTGACCAAATGTACATGCGACTTTGACCATTTGCGACTTTGACCAAATGCGCAACTGTGTTCAAATGCACCCAAATCAAGTACGAACCAGTATGCTGAGTTTATCCGGTGTATGCGGCGTGTGCTGTTTGTTTTCGTTCGCGGCGGCCGCCTCGCGCGCTTTACGCAGCCCCAAAGAGAATACTGCTACCGAGCGAACGCGCTTCACTAGAGCTGCCTTCGCGCGCGAACGACCTTGGAATAAGAACATCGCATATTCGTGCTAATTCAGCTGTCACTTTCTTGAATTGGACATATGAACAGAATAGCAAACAAACACTTAACATTGACATTCCTAATTTGACGTACGGCGCTTTAAATAAGGAATGACCATAGATCATGCTCACTAATTTTACGTAATTTAAGCAGTCTTATGTCAGATTAGGAATGTCAATGTCATGTGTTTATTTGCTATTCTGTTCTTATGTCAAATATAAGAAAGTGACAGCGCTACTAAGAATTAGAATTAGTAACTGGACGGCGTGAATCGAGCCCGACACACAAAATAATATTCTAACAATGCTATCGATTTGTGGAAATGCCAGATTCCCACGGGAAAACTCAGTAAGCCGCGGGTGAAACAGCGGGGCGGAAATCTAGTACCTATAATAACATCGAATAGATTCTAACATTAAGTTAGTACCTCAGTTTGTATGGAAAACACGCAGTGTCGAACATACTGAAAACGCTTCTCCGCGCGTAGGAGCCGGATCTGCTAGCCCGCGCGCGGAAGCGTGTTTTTCATACAAAGACAAAGATCAGACAATGAGCAACACGCTTCCGCGCGCGGGCTAGCAGATCCGGCTCCTACGCGTGGAGAAGCGTTTTCAGTATGTTCGACACCGCGTCTTTTCCATACAAACCGGGCGTACGAAGTCGCGGGCACAGCTAGTATAATAATATATGTAGAAAAAAACTATGAAGACTCACTGCTCTTAGGGTCTTTTAGGTCCTTATCTTTGTCCTTCGGCTTGTCGTCTTCGCTGGAAGTGTTGCTGGCGTCAATACACGGCGCAACCGACGGAACCGCGTTCAAATCTGGCTCCGACCCGCCCGCACTTACACTGCCCGATAACTCCTGAAATATTAAGGGTTTTTTTTTTATTGGGTTTGTTCTTCAGTTGAGGTCTAGATAGAGGTAACAGTAGTCGACGATGGAGCGAGCTTACCCAAAAGATGCCTGCCTATTTACCTTAACTCTGAAGAGTTCGGGATTGTAATAATTCGGAAACACACACAAAAGTGAAGGTAGATAGAGGGCAATTTTGGACTTTCTGCGATTTAGACTATTTGTGACAGCTGAACATTTTGCACCTTGGACGTCTTGCAAACGCTGGAATTTTGAAACGGGGACATTTTTATCCAAATTACCTGTAGAGTAGGGTTGACCAGTGGTCTGTGTTGTGTAGGGTGCGGGATGCAATGCGCAGAGCGGTGGAGTGGCTCGTCTCTCAATCCGCGCACCCCTAGAAGCGACAGCGGTGCACCCGGGGTTGCCTCCTACACAAACAAATAACAGTCTTTTCGTCAAAATCAAAGGAGAAAATTGGCTTTTAGGTTAATTTTGGCAAACATTTAAAACGCCTACTTCACATAATATTGGATTACCCGACTTAACAGTAGAGCCATCTCTTGATATTTTTAAAAGCTTATTTACTGTAGTACGGAATGGGACCCCATGTAGTTGACAACCATTTTGCTATCATAATAATTATATGCTCTTTCTATTCCATACCTTACGTCGTATAGGTTTAGTAGGGCTGACATCTTGCAGTAACTGTAATGAGCCTGTGTTCACCACCGGCTCTGTTATAGACGACGCTTTAGGCCTGAAATGTATAAGAAAATGATTAGTGTGAATACTTATTAATAAGTTAAAAGATCAAAGAAGGAAATAGGGTAAAAATAAGCTGTAAGAAAAATATTAATAGAATTTTGGAGAAAGCTAAGAAGGCTGATAAGATCCGTAATGGAAGGTTCCGTAGTTATTTTATTAAATCTATAACTAAAGTAGGAATAAACGAGTTGTTTCTTATAATGTCTAGTTCGCAAAATGTCATCATCGCAAATAGTCACGACTCTCACAATGTCAGATACGCACATAGTTACGTTTCTCAGAAAGTCACATTCGTAAAAAGTAACAATTTTGGAAATCAATTGATCTTTTAAAAAAGAATGAGTTTATGTTTTGGATATTCTGCTTAAAATTTAAGTTTTTATACAAATGAAGATTGACTGAAGATTGTTTTGACTCGACTACGGAACCCTTAACCTGGTCTGCAGAAATAAATGAAATATCTTCAATGGTTGGCTCATATGCTTATAGGTAAAAGGAAGTGCCTAATGAAATTGAAAAAAAAAAAATGGACAACAATCTAGCTACAGAAAGATTAAAAATAATTAAAAGAAAAAGAAATAATACAAAATTACCTTCATGGCGAATTGCAATCACACACTGAAAACATCAAAGTGAATAGAAACTACAAATTACAGAAAGAATAATTTTATTTGCAAACATAATTACAACAAAATAAAATATAAAAATCAGAAGTATAATCAAAGCTTTGTCGAATACTGTTTAGAATGAAAATGAGGTACAGAATGTGATAAAAACACTCGAATTCGAACTACACACCCATCCAGGCACTATTACTTGTGAAATCAACTGAAAAGAAATAATAATAAATTAAAATCTAAACACTGACGCGGTGATGTGTTTCTGCTCTGAAATGAACGATTACATGACTTTTATAAGAAGTTTATTGAAGTGCGTCTAAAATTATTCTTTGTACCTATATATCCCCACAATCCCCGAAATCGTTCATTAGCCGCACAAAAGGGACATTCCGAAGATTGGCAATTGCAAAACGCACAATCCGCGGAATGTTTTTTTTTTTATTTCGGCCAATGAGCGTTGTAAAACAACCATTCCGCTGACTGGTAAACACCAAACGGCCAATTACCGAAGGTGTAAGGGACAGCTAAACGCAAACTGATATGGGTTGCTCAGTTCATAAAACTGAATAACTTTGACCATTGACCGAAAAAGGTCCAAATAGAAAAAAAAAAGCCAAATCGCGAAATGTCTAAATCGCAAAATATCAAAAATTAATAATGATAAAAATAGGTAACCATTTTGCAACTTGGACATTTAAATCTCCATGAACGGCCCATAAAATATATTGTCATAGTTTATTAGTTGGGATTTTAATCATTTTAGATGCACTTAGCATGCTTTAAGCTTCCATCACACTAGAGCTACAAAACACAAAATTATTATAATTTGTTTTGTACTTATTGTTCTCCCCAATACTGTGTGTGTAAAATAGGAAAATCTATGTGATATGCTTGTTTACATTGTTGGAGTAAGTGAAAGGATTCGTAAGTGTATGCTTGCTTATCATGATTTCAAAATGTATAGGTCCACCTACTGAAAAATTATCTTGTTTTTTAACTTAATTTTGTAGATTTTCAGATTGATAATGGGCACATCATTTTGTATGAAGAAAGGTCGAATATGCAGTGTAGGCCTGTTTATAATAGCTTCTATACATCTTCCCGTTAATGTAGTAAAAGCTTACTAAGGGATATATCCAAGAAACGCTCAGTAGCGATCTCAATGAATGTAACTTCTTGCCAACCAACTCGCCTGCTAAGCGTGGCGAATGAGACTGTACCTACTTAATAGGGCAGGGCCATACCAAATTATGGGTGACCATTACCTATTTAGGAGGAAACATACTAAATTGAGGTAGACCCATAAATAATTAAGGAAAACCCATGTCCGATGGAGTGTTTTAGCTGATATACGAGTAATAGATTATTGGTTAACACTGACTAACCTGAATGGAGGTATCTCCGGTATCTTCCCGATGCTGATCTTCTTCTTGTCGTGGGGTTTGGGCGTGGTCGGGGTCACAGTTCGCGGGGTACTACGCGCTGAAGGGGCAGATACTTCTGATGTTTCCGATGGGAATAGTTGCTCGCTTGATTTCTGAATAACATGGTAGATTATGTTTATAGCATCACTTTTGTTAAGGCACTAATAAGATTAATAAGTAGGGCGTTTAATACGTTTCCATCAAGTTTTAATAGTCGCTATCAACAATAACGTACTTAGAATGTGTAAAAAGCACACAAATCTAAAGCAAATTGAAAACGTTAGCATTAAAGTCAAGCACTGTAGTTACGTCACAAAAACTAAAAATAATAATGGACCTAGGATGCTTCCCTAGGTAACACCACTGCGAAATAAGCATTTATTTGACATTGTTTTTTTAAAGAAGCGGGTAATGATAATAGTAATACATGACTAATTATAATGAATAATCGTTTTTCAAAAACAACAATCAGCAAAAACCCCACCTGCAGCTAACTTCGTTAAAAAAATCCATGCTATACCATATCGAAAGCCTAACTAAAATCCACAATTCCTAGACATACAAAATGAAGCTTACCATAAGCGGCGCGTGTGCGTTTTTAATAGCTTCCCGCCTCTGGAACTCCGTCTTGGCCATTTCTGTCGCCAGCCAGGCAGGGATTTCTGGTATCGCCATTCGAAGTACCAGTACTATTATGAGTACTACGTGCTGAAATGAAAATTTAATCAAAATAATAGTGTGATGTTTTACAACGATGAGACAAAAAATGTGGATATGAGAAATAAAACCGCCCCGAGTACTGATCCTTGCGTCACTGTACTATGAATAAACTTAAATTTAAAACTAACTTAGACGAATATTATTTACTTGATCACAGCAGTAAGCAAACTCCAAATTAATTCATATCTGCTTTGTAATTGTTTCCATTGTAGAAAGGTCGTGATATAACTTATCAAAAGCTTAACTAAAATCAATGTGAACTCAAAGTTCCTCTTTGGAACATGGTTACACCTCTTGGGCTGTCATTCGTCGATCCCACTACAGAAGAAAATCAATCAATCAAAACTACTTACCTCTAGAGCCACAATAAACAGGATAGTCATAGCAGGTGTGGCATCAGGCAATAGACGATGCACAGGACCTGATAATCCAATCAACGCGCAGTTTACTAGCACTGCTAGTGCTACCATCGCTTCCATTGCGTGCTGAAATGGCAGTTGATACATTAATGATCGAAATATACCTCGAATTTAGATTAAACCTACTAATACTAAATATAAAATAATCCAATCATTTACAG
>JARACY010005336.1:0-22304 GCA_029255725.1 Scrobipalpa atriplicella | reverse complement strand
GTTTAATGGAAATAATAATCTCAGTATTAAATGATACTATTTCTACAATCTGTATAGTAAAATGTATCTTGGATTAAGTTTTATTTCGTATTGTTAATGAAATAAAGAAATTGTAATAACAAGATTTTACTTTAGAACTCATACTACTCATGGTCAAACAGTAGATATCGAGGATAATTCCAGAAAGAAATATGTAGCGCTAAAAATATTAATGCTATTCTCGAATATTCGGCTAGGCTAGTAAAATATTCGCTGCTCAGTTGTGAAGGATGGGACGCTACCCTAAACAGCACCACCATATTTCAGAGGCATCACCTGTGTATGTTTAGTCTATGGTGATACATGCGCGCGAGAAAAGTCAACATTGAACGAATAAGTCGCTTAAGGAGCCTGCTGTATCTAAAATACGGGTTCGGATACACGAACACAAATAGAAAGTCTCAGGGTCATAAAGGAGGCACATATTAACAAAAACAATTATACCAATCAAATAGGGAATAAGGTACTAATAAGACCGAAAAACAAAAGCATCAATGGATGTCCGGCAATGTTAAAAGCGCCGTGTGCAGATACGGCCTATGTACATTTTGAATGATTTACTACGCCAGCAAACATTGCTCCAGCTGAAAAAACAACAAAAAAAAAACGGTAATACTGTAGTAAAAGTAAACAGATCACCCGCAGCTTGATATGTGGATGATCTGTTGATTTTTGGTTACGTTTGTGCGCATTTTTATTTCAATGGAAGGTTTGCCTTCAGCCACTTTCGTAACTAGGTTGTTCGTAACCAGCTACGAGAAAGGAATATTTTTGACTGTTTTGCAACCAATTACCAATAAACACAAATTTTTAATACACTGCCTTAAGGCACTGAGCTAATGGAGCAGACATCATCCAAGCAATTTATGTCCCATTTCATATGTGTGTATGCACTCATATTCATACTAGTGGTCTGACTAGATTTTATAATTAAAAAAAAGTTAAAAAAAAAACATGTCGCACTGGTATTAATATAAAAAGAATAAGTTTTCATAAGTAATTACGTCAATATAAACCCTTTAAAATTAAATACGGACAAAATTCGTGCGGATTTCTTATTGAATTTTGGGGACATGTCGTATGTTCGTGATGGCTGTTCCGTATACGCTAGTATAATAGCAGTTCAGTGCCTTAAGGCCCATTTCTGCTGATTCGCTTTTACACTCTGAAACTTTTACTAGTTAAAGTAGGTAAACCCTTACTCGATGTTATGTTGGGTCTGATGGTGTAGTGTATAATTATAGTGGATGTGGCTTCTGCAGGAGGTTGTGGTTCAAATCCCACCACGTAACTACCAGTGGTGGTTTTTCTGTTTCCGTATGTCATTTACGTACGTTAATTCAATTTACGGAGAAGGCGAAACTTTTTAAGGAAACCTGCACACAAATTAGAACGTGTAGACATACCTGTGTAAAACATAACCCTTCGTTGCTTGGCGCCGTCGAATTACTTTTTGCGACCCGACGTTGGTATGTAATTATTTTACGCAAGAAAAAAGTCGTACATCCTAAATTACTAGTATTTTTGATATACTTAAAGAACACTATTTACTATAAAATAAATATTTGTCCATATGAAAAAAAATGTTTCAAGGACCCTATACTCTCATTACTGGCAACACTGTTTATAATTACGTAGCGTACGCTAAAGCAGTCAACACTGACCCTGTTTGTAGTACAACAATTCTGTTTTGCGCGCCACTAATTAGGAATTGTTTATTAATTGCAACTCTAGTTTACTGTACTACAGGGTTGTCCCATGTGGTGTTGGGTTAGAATAACTTCATGCTGTATACTCGCGGATGTTGAATACATAAATACACATAAAAACACGCCTTTATCACTTACGGGGTAGGCAGAGCGTAGAACGCCTAATAAAAGGAAATTCGCCGCGCGTGACAAAATATTGTGTTCAATCAAAATGTGTATTGCTGCGGTGGCAGCAGGTTGTCAGCATAGCATCTAAAACACAATACACTGTGACCTTGATCACAATAATTGCTGACTTCTATCCGGGACGTGAAGCAGCAGACACATTCTATGTTTTTCTATCGTTCCTAGTCCAGCATGGAAGAATTGTCCATGTATACGGCCTTCATAGTTTCAAGACAAATTTTGTATGAAGATCCAAAGTATCTTTAAATAAAAGGAATCTAGACCAAAGCTTTTTCTCAAATTACCTGCCTATTGGAGTCTCACAGCCAGAATCTGTATTTTATTAATATTATAAAAGATAATACCTGCTTTTATCCACCTACCATATTTTACTAGCTGGCTATAGTATCGGTACATAGTGACGTGGATAATGATGTCCCCTATTTAGCGGTCGACCACTAATCTCCTATGTGCCCTTATCAGATCCTGGTGCCCTTGCCTCGGCTTATACAGTCACCAAAATATATATAACCTCCCAAATATACGGGTTTATAATAATTTTGGGTTGATTTTGCTCTGCCTACCTCATTAGAGATACAGCGTGATTTTATGTATGTATGTATGTAAAACAAAATTAAGTTAAAAATTACTCTTGTCGGTATTGCAGTCTTATTGAGGCTTGTCACGTAAAAGCAATTGATGTTATCAAATTGTGAAATTGATTGAACAATCCACAATAGAATTTGCAAGCTCCTTTCTTCAGTTTCCTTATTTGTTTCGTTTCGTATTTTCTCTGCTTTGCTTTTTCCCGCTCGTCCTACAATTTAACTTTTTTGTCGACTTGGTTCGTTTTGCGAGATATTACTCAGATTTTGTTATGTTATTGATGGCATTTTTTTAAGACGTCTCCACTTAATCAGGGATGCTGGAAGTTGAAATTTCAATTTGAGTCAAATGTGTACTTTGTCAAATATTCGAATGCCAAACTTTACTCTGAGATGGTAAATAAAAATATTTATCAAAAACTAATGTTACACGAATATTTTTGAGTGAAAATAAAGTATGTGCATAGTTTCAATCGATCAATAACCCACCAGATATGACACCAGATGTACGCTAGACGAGGGATGGGCAAAGATTGAACGCTTCCCAGAAGTGGCAAGTCACTCTCATGATGGCGCGTCATGTTTGAACTTCTTATTGGCATTTCTTGAGCCAGATCACTGGAAAGATTGCAACGAAATTGAACTCATTGATTTTCGTATCGAACGTAGTTTTTGTTGATTTAGTCCGTCCGTGATTTCATTCCGTCTTTGTCTACTCAGCGATTTTAAACTTTTGAAATTCTTTTATTTTTTGAAAATACACCGGAACTGTATTTTTTCAAATACACAGGAATTTATACGTTTTAAATTATATTTTATTTCTCTGCCTTATAGTCAGTCAAAATTGTATACGATTTCTCATCATAAATGAACTTCATAAATACATTACAAACCGGCCATCTATAAGCCAATTAAAAAGTTACCCCCTAAATTCACGCACAGTCTCTGTTCAAAAACTCCCCCTTCTAATTCAGGTTAAGCCCCGGTTGAACTGGGAAATCGTGTTTCAATTGGGGAATGGGGGACATTGAAAATGGGGTGCTTAAAAAACGACTGTTAGGCGGAAGCCACGTCTTTTTCGCATGCGCGAATTTTCTTGCGTCAAAACTGGCGGCGCGTCTTGCGAAAAAAACAAACGTATGGGAATGTATGGGGAGAGGCCACGTCTTTCGGAGAGAGGCCACGTGTTTCGGCGACCGGCGGTGAAAATTGCGAATGTCAAAAAAATCGCCCGTGCGTCTGCCAAACATCTGCCAAATCAGTACGGTTTTAGGGCTGCCACTTGTATAATTTTAGTTTTTTTTTATCTCGTCACGGAAAACGGTCGATTTTTTACTAACTTAATAATAGTTAGTAGATATGTTACGCACAATCCTCGAAATCGCTCATTGGCCGGAAAAAAAGGATCATTTCGCGGATTGGCAAATGAAAAGCGCACAATCCCCGAAATGTCCTTTTATTTCGGCCATTGAGCGTTCTAAAACGATCATTGATGATCATTCCGCGGATTGGCAAACACGAAACAGCCAATTGCCGAATTCGGGGTTTGGCAGGTATGTAAAACGACCAATCCGCGGAGTGGTATTGACAAAATGCCAGACCCCGAACTACATTTAAAAAAAACTATGTCATAGGTCGTCGGGTCAACATGGGTCATGTCTGCGGGGATGAGTTGTCAGTGCGAGGTTAAGTTATCAGTGCGGGATGAGTTATCAGAACGAGGATGAGTTGTCAGTGTGGGATAAATTGTCAGCGCGGGATGAGTTGTCAGTAGGGAATGAGTTGACAGTGCGGGGATGAGTTATCTGTGCGGGATGAGTTGTCAGTGGGGGATGAGTTGTCAGTGTGGGATGAGTTGTCAGTGTGGGGATGAGTTGTCAGTGTGGGGAAAAGTTGTCAGTACGGGGATGAGTTGTCAGTGCGGGGATGGGTTGTCAGTGCGGGGATGAGTTGTCAGAGAGGGGATGATTTGTCAGCGCGGGGATGAGTTGTCAGTGTGGGATGAGTTGTTAGTGCAGGGATGAGTTGTCAGTGCGGGATGAGTTGTCAGTGGGGGACGAGTTGTCAGTGTAGGATGAGTTGTTAGTGCGGGGATAAGTTGTCAGTGTCAGACAACTTATGATGCGCTGACAATTTATCCCGCACCGACAACTTATCGCGCTCTGACAACTCATCCCCGCCCAGACAACTCATCCCACACTGACAACTCACCCCGCACTGACAACTCACCCCGCACCGCACTGATAACTCTTCCCCGCACTGACAACTCATCTCCGCCGACACGATCCATGTTGACCCGACGACCCATGACAGCGTTTTTTTTATTTAGTTCGGTATCTGGCATTTCTTCTATGCCATTTCGCGGTGTGGTTGAATCAAAAACTGCTCACTTCGCGGGCTGGCATTTCATCAGTACCACTCCGCGGATTGGTCGTTTTACATATTTGCCAAACCCCGAATTCGGCAATTGGCTTTTTCGTGTTTGCCAGTCCGCGAATGGTTGCTTCAAAACGTCTGTTGTAAGATTTTTCTCTATAGAGCAATGGTAGCAATTCGTGGTTAACTAATAAGTCCAAACCTGTCACTTTCTATCATGAGGGAAGAGTATGGGATGGCAATAATTTTAGT
Source organism: Scrobipalpa atriplicella (assembly GCA_029255725.1). Lineage (NCBI taxonomy): Eukaryota > Metazoa > Arthropoda > Insecta > Lepidoptera > Gelechiidae > Scrobipalpa > Scrobipalpa atriplicella. The sequence goes on along the minus strand of JARACY010005336.1, from coordinate 17,158 downwards.
TGAGATTTAGTTAAGTCGTGATGGTTACGAATCGGGCCCATTGTCTGTATCAGGTTCTTTGTTTACTTTTATTAGGATGTTATTTGTGTGCAATAATAAATGATTAAATATATATATTTTTAATCCGACTTTTGCACCGTGATACTCAGAATAAAACCTCCTTGTACTGGGTAGTTCTCCTGATTGACGGAAATTTCTGTCAATGTTCCGCGATAAAAACATTACATTAGAATAATTTTACAGCTACAAGCTTTTTAATGTGAATAGTAGGTATATAGCTTTTTGGATGTGGGTCACTTAGTATATTTTTTTTAAATGTTTAAGTTTTTATGTAATAAATAGTTAAAAATTTCCGTCATATAATTTCAGTTGGAGAACTACTACGCTGTGATGAGATTGCAAAATATTTTCACCTGGCAGCCCTAACATGTTTTGACAATGAGTCCGTGCCAAATAACTTTGCGCGTGAAGAAAAATGGAACTAATTTTTCCAGTCTCCAAAGTGTCATGTTCTAAAGACACTAGCGCCATACATAACCGCAAAGTTATCTGGCACGGACATGGACAATATGTTAACAGGACTGAGCTCCGGCAACAAGAAAATGTGCCGTGCGAGATAGCTAGATGTGAACTCTCTGTCCCTTTTGAATAAAGGAGACCGTTCCAAAAGTTCCAAAACCGTATACCGGGGTAATATCCTATGGTGCACTGCACTTATTACCGTAATTCTGCTAGCAGTGGACCACCAATCAGACGTCAGCAAAACAGCAGTAACAAAAAAATTTATTTGAAGACTTTCGCGCTTTGCACACATATTTTGCAACCATGAATTGCTACCAATGTTGAACTTGAGTTATCGCCTAAATTAAAAAATAATACTGAAACTCTCGAATTCCTTAGCTGGTTTTTAAAGTATATACCTACCCAGGAGGAGATGCGGCTGGCACATTCAATGTTTGTTTGTTTAAAACCGTATACTGGGGTAATATCGTATGATGCACTGCACTTATTATCGTTATTAGGTAATTAAAATTAATTTTTCTGGTATATTTCAAATTCTGCTAACGGTGTGTTATTGCATGCAAGTCCGTTTTCGTGATTGACATTCAAGTTTAAAAATAAACGAATTTTGATTTGAAGTTGCTCAAGCTTATTTAAAAGCTCATCTGCGGCGATATATAGCGGGAGTCGGCGTTATCTAAAATAGGAAAGAGTAAAGTTTAAGAAAGGGATAGTAGAAAGATTGATAATCAAAAATGTTGACTAAACAATATTTTGTTTTATTTGTTACTGAGCCTTAGCCATACGGTTACGGAACAGTCTCCCCTAGTTGCATTTATTTATTTTTATGTATGATAGTTGCTTTTAATTATGTTTTTTACTTATGAAATGAACGATTACAAAGGGACAAAGAAATCACGTATCTCGTTCGATACGAGTTCTATCTCACTCGACTCGTTTTTTATATGATAGCTCTGGCAGACCATATTCAATATTAAATACAATTTCATAGGGCGTTACCTACACCCTATGAACTTGTATTAGAATGTCAATTTTTTATACCTAGTGCTCAGTCCTGTTATTAGCAATAAGTCCATGGTTTTGACATGGCATATATTAGACATATATTGACATTACGTGACATGTTTACATAAATTCGCGCATTTGGTCGCGGCTTCTTAGTACAGGAGTCAACCTAGCGATAAATGATGACCATCGAAACAGATGAAACGTATGCATGGAGTGTGGCAAACCTCAATGAAAACTTATCAAACGTCTACCAATCGAAATATAATCGAAATAAAAAAGTATATAGTTCGTAAATAATGTCTCCTTCATTTTGTATGTGTTCCAATTATGTACATCAAAAAGTTAAATTGGTAATCTACTGGATTACAAACAATAAATAGGTATTGTTTTGCTATACAGGCATCATTAATTCAAAATGGTATCATTTATTTAATATTATCAAAACTTTAGACAAGTGTATCGGCATCATGCTCTTGGTCTATATTGGTCATGGCCTGTCAATTTAGACGCCGCCGCAGAAACAGACGCCAAAACAGACGCAAAAGTTGCCGCAGAATCAGACGCGCAAAGACGTGGCTTCCCTGTTAAAGTTACTTTAGCAGTCTATCGTCAGGGGAGGTTGCTAAGCGGTTTTAGTATGTGCCGAGGTTCTCGGGACCTTGAAGAGGAAATTAGGACTATTTGGTAATTCTTTTGTTTTTAAGTACCTATCTCGAAGATACGATTTTGGTCTAGATAAATATTGATGATGGTGTGAATAACTACTCCAGATAATCATAAAGTTATTCGGTAAAGTCGCTAACGACTACTTTGACGCTTAAAGAGATTTGGCGTCACCAATTGCCGTCAATGTATCTGTGAACTCTGCCAGGATTCGAACCCGCACTATTCCCATTATGACACATTCCCGACTGCGGAAGTGTCGTAACCACGAAACATAACATTCTTTATGAGCGATAAAATTTCTAGCTCCGATAAGGGTTTTTTTTGTTTATGTAGCCTGTAATTTACATGTTACAGGGTAGCAGGGGCTTTGTCATACCTGTTATGTAAAAAAAACCTTGTGGTATAAAAAGGTTCTTTTTTTTATTGTGGTCATCTTTTAGTTTTAATCGAGACAGAGTTGCTGTAGCGAACTCATTGGCATATTTTGTTAGTTTTATTTAGTTTTTTCAAACACAAATTGCTTTCATGAGTAATCTGTACCTACTTATTTCCACGAACTTTTCACTATGTTGATGGAAGTCTGTAAACTTTTGACATGACTCTATCGAGTATACCAAATACCATAAATCGTAAGTGAAAAGAAAAGAAATCTCTTGAGAGCTTCGAAAATATCCAACAAGGAGTCAAGGAGTGAGGCTTTTCCATTACATCTAAATTAAGTGAAAAGAAAACCGTATTCAGCCTTTTCCTCATTGGAGAGCCGTCTCTTAAAGACTTTCTTCAAATGAGAAGTCGACTTAATTTTGTACGTCATGGAATTAACATCTACTCATTATTTATAAGAAAATATTTGTGTTTTACAATGAATTAATGTGCCTTTCTTTCCTTTTGATGTCAAGCTGTACGTCTGAACGTAAAGTTCATTATCCGTATATTTATAGGTTCCTACATTTGTACCAGTTTTTCAAACCACGGTTTCCTCCGCAACTAAGTAAAATTTTTGTGGGAATATAAGTTAAGTAATTTGTTTATTTAAAGTTTTTGAAGTAACTACATAAATTAAAAAAAAACAAATAAAATCTTCTAGGAAAATCGGAAATATCCTGAAATTTCTGATTTTCCTAGAAGATTTTATGTTTTTATTTTTCATATTTCGATTTTCGATATATGTTCCTTGGAGAATATTGTTTGTAATCACGAGCGCAAACAATATTCCCTTGTGCCCGGGAATTTCTGGGGGATATGGGAATATTCTCGGAAAAGGTACATTACTAAAGCAAAGCAACAGATAGAATATGTTATTCACTTTTCTAGGATACCTTCTAAACGTATTTCAAACTTTTATGAGTGTATATTTTGGTAATTGTGTAGACAGATTACTTCTTTTTCTCGAAAGTTTTTTTTTTAATTTATGTAGTTACTTCAAAAACTTTAAATAAACAAATTACTTAACTTATATTACCACAAAAATCTTACTTAGTTGCGGAGGAAACCGTGGTTTGAAAAACTGGTACAAATGTAGGAACCTATAAATATACGGATAATGAACTTTACGTTCAGACGTACAGCTTGACATCAAAAGGAAAGAAAGGCACATTAATTCATTGTAAAACACAAATATTTTCTTATAAATAATGAGTAGATGTTAATTCCATGACGTACAAAATTAAGTCGACTTCTCATTTGAAGAAAGTCTTTAAGAGACGGCTCTCCAATGAGGAAAAGGCTGAATACGGTTTTCTTTTCACTTAATTTAGATGTAATGAAAAGCCTCACTCCTTGACTCCTTGTTGGATATTTTCGAAGCTCTCAAGAGATTTCTTTTCTTTTCACTTACGATTTATGGTATTTGGTATACTCCGATAGAGTCATGTCAAAAGTTTACAGACTTCCATCAACATAGTGAAAAGTTCGTGGAAATAAGTAGGTACAGATTACTCATGAAAGCAATTTGTGTTTGAAAAAACTAAATAAAACTAACAAAATATGCCAATGAGTTCGCTACAGCAACTCTGTCTCGATTAAAACTAAAAGATGACCACAATAAAAAAAAGAACCTTTTTATACCACAAGGTTTTTTTTACATAACAGGTATGACAAAGCCCCTGCTACCCTGTAACATGTAAATTACAGGCTACATAAACAAAAAAAACCCTTATCGGAGCTAGAAATTTTATCGCTCATAAAGAATGTTATGTTTCGTGGTTACGACACTTCCGCAGTCGGGAATGTGTCATAATGGGAATAGTGCGGGTTCGAATCCTGGCAGAGTTCACAGATACATTGACGGCAATTGGTGACGCCAAATCTCTTTAAGCGTCAAAGTAGTCGTTAGCGACTTTACCGAATAACTTTATGATTATCTGGAGTAGTTATTCACACCATCATCAATATTTATCTAGACCAAAATCGTATCTTCGAGATAGGTACTTAAAAACAAAAGAATTACCAAATAGTCCTAATTTCCTCTTCAAGGTCCCGAGAACCTCGGCACATACTAAAACCGCTTAGCAACCTCCCCTGACGATAGACTGCTAAAGTAACTTTAACAGGGAAGCCACGTCTTTGCGCGTCTGATTCTGCGGCAACTTTTGCGTCTGTTTTGGCGTCTGTTTCTGCGGCGGCGTCTAAATTGACAGGCCATGACCAATATAGACCAAGAGCATGATGCCGATACACTTGTCTAAAGTTTTGATAATATTAAATAAATGATACCATTTTGAATTAATGATGCCTGTATAGCAAAACAATACCTATTTATTGTTTGTAATCCAGTAGATTACCAATTTAACTTTTTGATGTACATAATTGGAACACATACAAAATGAAGGAGACATTATTTACGAACTATATACTTTTTTATTTCGATTATATTTCGATTGGTAGACGTTTGATAAGTTTTCATTGAGGTTTGCCACACTCCATGCATACGTTTCATCTGTTTCGATGGTCATCATTTATCGCTAGGTTGACTCCTGTACTAAGAAGCCGCGACCAAATGCGCGAATTTATGTAAACATGTCACGTAATGTCAATATATGTCTAATATATGCCATGTCAAAACCATGGACTTATTGCTAATAACAGGACTGAGCACTAGGTATAAAAAATTGACATTCTAATACAAGTTCATAGGGTGTAGGTAACGCCCTATGAAATTGTATTTAATATTGAATATGGTCTGCCAGAGCTATCATATAAAAAACGAGTCGAGTGAGATAGAACTCGTATCGAACGAGATACGTGATTTCTTTGTCCCTTTGTAATCGTTCATTTCATAAGTAAAAAACATAATTAAAAGCAACTATCATACATAAAAATAAATAAATGCAACTAGGGGAGACTGTTCCGTAACCGTATGGCTAAGGCTCAGTAACAAATAAAACAAAATATTGTTTAGTCAACATTTTTGATTATCAATCTTTCTACTATCCCTTTCTTAAACTTTACTCTTTCCTATTTTAGATAACGCCGACTCCCGCTATATATCGCCGCAGATGAGCTTTTAAATAAGCTTGAGCAACTTCAAATCAAAATTCGTTTATTTTTAAACTTGAATGTCAATCACGAAAACGGACTTGCATGCAATAACACACCGTTAGCAGAATTTGAAATATACCAGAAAAATTAATTTTAATTACCTAATAACGATAATAAGTGCAGTGCATCATACGATATTACCCCAGTATACGGTTTTAAACAAACAAACATTGAATGTGCCAGCCGCATCTCCTCCTGGGTAGGTATATACTTTAAAAACCAGCTAAGGAATTCGAGAGTTTCAGTATTATTTTTTAATTTAGGCGATAACTCAAGTTCAACATTGGTAGCAATTCATGGTTGCAAAATATGTGTGCAAAGCGCGAAAGTCTTCAAATAAATTTTTTTGTTACTGCTGTTTTGCTGACGTCTGATTGGTGGTCCACTGCTAGCAGAATTACGGTAATAAGTGCAGTGCACCATAGGATATTACCCCGGTATACGGTTTTGGAACTTTTGGAACGGTCTCCTTTATTCAAAAGGGACAGAGAGTTCACATCTAGCTATCTCGCACGGCACATTTTCTTGTTGCCGGAGCTCAGTCCTGTTAACATATTGTCCATGTCCGTGCCAGATAACTTTGCGGTTATGTATGGCGCTAGTGTCTTTAGAACATGACACTTTGGAGACTGGAAAAATTAGTTCCATTTTTCTTCACGCGCAAAGTTATTTGGCACGGACTCATTGTCAAAACATGTTAGGGCTGCCAGGTGAAAATATTTTGCAATCTCATCACAGCGTAGTAGTTCTCCAACTGAAATTATATGACGGAAATTTTTAACTATTTATTACATAAAAACTTAAACATTTAAAAAAAATATACTAAGTGACCCACATCCAAAAAGCTATATACCTACTATTCACATTAAAAAGCTTGTAGCTGTAAAATTATTCTAATGTAATGTTTTTATCGCGGAACATTGACAGAAATTTCCGTCAATCAGGAGAACTACCCAGTACAAGGAGGTTTTATTCTGAGTATCACGGTGCAAAAGTCGGATTAAAAATATATATATTTAATCATTTATTATTGCACACAAATAACATCCTAATAAAAGTAAACAAAGAACCTGATACAGACAATGGGCCCGATTCGTAACCATCACGACTTAACTAAATCTCAACTAAAATTATTGCCATCCCATACTCTTCCCTCATGATAGAAAGTGACAGGTTTGGACTTATTAGTTAACCACGAATTGCTACCATTGCTCTATAGAGAAAAATCTTACAACAGACGTTTTGAAGCAACCATTCGCGGACTGGCAAACACGAAAAAGCCAATTGCCGAATTCGGGGTTTGGCAAATATGTAAAACGACCAATCCGCGGAGTGGTACTGATGAAATGCCAGCCCGCGAAGTGAGCAGTTTTTGATTCAACCACACCGCGAAATGGCATAGAAGAAATGCCAGATACCGAACTAAATAAAAAAAACGCTGTCATGGGTCGTCGGGTCAACATGGATCGTGTCGGCGGAGATGAGTTGTCAGTGCGGGGAAGAGTTATCAGTGCGGTGCGGGGTGAGTTGTCAGTGCGGGGTGAGTTGTCAGTGTGGGATGAGTTGTCTGGGCGGGGATGAGTTGTCAGAGCGCGATAAGTTGTCGGTGCGGGATAAATTGTCAGCGCATCATAAGTTGTCTGACACTGACAACTTATCCCCGCACTAACAACTCATCCTACACTGACAACTCGTCCCCCACTGACAACTCATCCCGCACTGACAACTCATCCCTGCACTAACAACTCATCCCACACTGACAACTCATCCCCGCGCTGACAAATCATCCCCTCTCTGACAACTCATCCCCGCACTGACAACCCATCCCCGCACTGACAACTCATCCCCGTACTGACAACTTTTCCCCACACTGACAACTCATCCCCACACTGACAACTCATCCCACACTGACAACTCATCCCCCACTGACAACTCATCCCGCACAGATAACTCATCCCCGCACTGTCAACTCATTCCCTACTGACAACTCATCCCGCGCTGACAATTTATCCCACACTGACAACTCATCCTCGTTCTGATAACTCATCCCGCACTGATAACTTAACCTCGCACTGACAACTCATCCCCGCAGACATGACCCATGTTGACCCGACGACCTATGACATAGTTTTTTTTAAATGTAGTTCGGGGTCTGGCATTTTGTCAATACCACTCCGCGGATTGGTCGTTTTACATACCTGCCAAACCCCGAATTCGGCAATTGGCTGTTTCGTGTTTGCCAATCCGCGGAATGATCATCAATGATCGTTTTAGAACGCTCAATGGCCGAAATAAAAGGACATTTCGGGGATTGTGCGCTTTTCATTTGCCAATCCGCGAAATGATCCTTTTTTTCCGGCCAATGAGCGATTTCGAGGATTGTGCGTAACATATCTACTAACTATTATTAAGTTAGTAAAAAATCGACCGTTTTCCGTGACGAGATAAAAAAAAACTAAAATTATACAAGTGGCAGCCCTAAAACCGTACTGATTTGGCAGATGTTTGGCAGACGCACGGGCGATTTTTTTGACATTCGCAATTTTCACCGCCGGTCGCCGAAACACGTGGCCTCTCTCCGAAAGACGTGGCCTCTCCCATACATTCCCATACGTTTGTTTTTTTCGCAAGACGCGCCGCCAGTTTTGACGCAAGAAAATTCGCGCATGCGAAAAAGACGTGGCTTCCGCCTAACAGTCGTTTTTTAAGCACCCCATTTTCAATGTCCCCATTCCCCAATTGAAACACGATTTCCCAGTTCAACCGGGGCTTAACCTGAATTAGAAGGGGGAGTTTTTGAACAGAGACTGTGCGTGAATTTAGGGGGTAACTTTTTAATTGGCTTATAGATGGCCGGTTTGTAATGTAATGAAGTTCATTTATGATGAGAAATCGTATACAATTTTGACTGACTATAAGGCAGAGAAATAAAATATAATTTAAAACGTATAAATTCCTGTGTATTTGAAAAAATACAGTTCCGGTGTATTTTCAAAAATAAAAGAATTTCAAAAGTTTAAAATCGCTGAGTAGACAAAGACGGAATGAAATCACGGACGGACTAAATCAACAAAAACTACGTTCGATACGAAAATCAATGAGTTCAATTTCGTTGCAATCTTTCCAGTGATCTGGCTCAAGAAATGCCAATAAGAAGTTCAAACATGACGCGCCATCATGAGAGTGACTTGCCACTTCTGGGAAGCGTTCAATCTTTGCCCATCCCTCGTCTAGCGTACATCTGGTGTCATATCTGGTGGGTTATTGATCGATTGAAACTATGCACATACTTTATTTTCACTCAAAAATATTCGTGTAACATTAGTTTTTGATAAATATTTTTATTTTACCATCTCAGAGTAAAGTTTGGCATTCGAATATTTGACAAAGTACACATTTGACTCAAATTGAAATTTCAACTTCCAGCATCCCTGATTAAGTGGAGACGTCTTAAAAAAATGCCATCAATAACATAACAAAATCTGAGTAATATCTCGCAAACGAACCAAGTCGACAAAAAAGTTAAATTGTAGGACGAGCGGGAAAAAGCAAAGCAGAGAAAATACGAAACGAAACAAATAAGGAAACTGGAAGAAAAGGAGCTTGCAAATTCTATTGTGGATTGTTCAATCAATTTCACAATTTGATAACATCAATTGCTTTTACGTGACAAGCCTCAATAAGACTGCAATACCGACAAGAGTAATTTTTTAACTTAATTTTGTTTTACATACATACATACATAAAATCACGCCTGTATCTCTAATGAGGTAGGCAGAGCAAAATCAACCCAAAATTATTATAAACCCGTATATTTGGGAGGTTATATATATTTTGGTGACTGTATAAGCCGAGGCAAGGGCACCAGGATCTGATAAGGGCACATAGGAGATTAGTGGTCGACCGCTAAATAGGGGACATCATATATCCACGTCACTATGTACCGATACTATAGCCAGCTAGTAAAATATGGTAGGTGGATAAAAGCAGGTATTATCTTTTATAATATTAATAAAATACAGATTCTGGCTGTGAGACTCCAAATAGGCAGGTAATTTGAGAAAAAGCTTTGGTCTAGATTCCTTTTATTTAAAGATACTTTGGATCTTCATACAAAATTTGTCTTGAAACTATGAAGGCCGTATACATGGACAATTCTTCCATGCTGGACTAGGAACGATAGAAAAACATAGAATGTGTCTGCTGCTTCACGTCCCGGATAGAAGTCAGCAATTATTGTGATCAAGGGTCACAGTGTATTGTGATTTAGATGCTATGCTGACAACCTGCTGCCACCGCAGCAATACACATTTTGATTGAACACAATATTTTGTCACGCGCGGCGAAATTTCCTTTTATTAGGCGTTCTACGCTCTGCCTACCCCGTAAGTGATAAAGGCGTGTTTTTATGTGTATTTATGTATTCAACATCCGCGAGTATACAGCATGAAGTTATTCTAACCCAACACCACATGGGACACCCTGTAGTACAGTAAACTAGAGTTGCAATTAATAAACAATTCCTAATTAGTGGCGCGCAAAACAGAATTGTTGTACTACAAACAGGGTCAGTGTTGACTGCTTTAGCGTACGCTACGTAATTATAAACAGTGTTGCCAGTAATGAGAGTATAGGGTCCTTGAAACATTTTTTTTCATATTGGACAAATATTTATTTTATAGTAAATAGTGTTCTTTAAGTATATCAAAAATACTAGTAATTTAGGATGTACGACTTTTTTCTTGCGTAAAATAATTACATACCAACGTCGGGTCGCAAAAAGTAATTCGACGGCGCCAAGCAACGAAGGGTTATGTTTTACACAGGTATGTCTACACGTTCTAATTTGTGTGCAGGTTTCCTTAAAAAGTTTCGCCTTCTCCGTAAATTGAATTAACGTACGTAAATGACATACGGAAACAGAAAAACACACTGGTAGTTACGTGGTGGGATTTGAACCACAACCTCCTGCAGAAGCCACATCCACTATAATTATACACTACACCATCAGACCCAACATAACATCGAGTAAGGGTTTACCTACTTTAACTAGTAAAAGTTTCAGAGTGTAAAAGCGAATCAGCAGAAATGGGCCTTAAGGCACTGAACTGCTATTATACTAGCGTATACGGAACAGCCATCACGAACATACGACATGTCCCCAAAATTCAATAAGAAATCCGCACGAATTTTGTCCGTATTTAATTTTAAAGGGTTTATATTGACGTAATTACTTATGAAAACTTATTCTTTTTATATTAATACCCAGTGCGACATGTTTTTTTTTTAACTTTTTTTTAATTATAAAATCTAGTCAGACCACTAGTATGAATATGAGTGCATACACACATATGAAATGGGACATAAATTGCTTGGATGATGTCTGCTCCATTAGCTCAGTGCCTTAAGGCAGTGTATTAAAAATTTGTGTTTATTGGTAATTGGTTGCAAAACAGTCAAAAATATTCCTTTCTCGTAGCTGGTTACGAACAACCTAGTTACGAAAGTGGCTGAAGGCAAACCTTCCATTGAAATAAAAATGCGCACAAACGTAACCAAAAATCAACAGATCATCCACATATCAAGCTGCGGGTGATCTGTTTACTTTTACTACAGTATTACCGTTTTTTTTTTGTTGTTTTTTCAGCTGGAGCAATGTTTGCTGGCGTAGTAAATCATTCAAAATGTACATAGGCCGTATCTGCACACGGCGCTTTTAACATTGCCGGACATCCATTGATGCTTTTGTTTGTAGGGATTTTAGTTTTGCTTGACTTCTTCTGTCGTTTGGGATAGTCGAGACTATACTGAACTACATTAGAAGATGATGCTCACCCATCAGAAAAAGCCTAAAAGGTACAGGTACTTCCACAAATTGTAAATATGAAGCGTAATATTTTCATGCTGTCTATCTTCCATGCTGGACTAGGAGTGATAGAAAATCATAGAATGTGCCAGCTGCATCTCCTCCCGGGCATGCTGTAAAAACCAGCTAAGGGATTCGAGGGTTTTAATGTATTTTAGGCGATGGGCTGACAACCTGTCACTATAGCAATACTCATGACCATCTGAAATAACCCTCAAAACTTGTCAGACGTGGCGGAATGACCTTTCGGTCGTTTTCGCTCTGCCTACCCCATTAGGGATAAAGGCGTGATTTTATGTATGTATGTATGTATGTTATATTTTCATAGCTACATCTTCCGGCGGCCGGAGTATAAGCTGTTGGGAGACCAAACCCTTTAGTCACATAGGTTCCAATTAACGGAATGTCCACTTGGTCAAATAAATGTATCACAACCGAACCTCATTAGGTACTGCGCTACGGTATCAATTGGTTTGCTTATCTTATTCTGGCAAACTTGAAACGCATTGCTAGGAATGAGATACTATTTCGTTCCATAAGTCACTGTCTGAGGCCCAAAATGCAGCAGTGTACAACATGACGCCAGTTGCAAACCTAACTGTATACCATGCGGTGTATGACCATAGCCACTCTGTGATGGAGTAAACTACAACGGGATATGGCGTGAATATCACAGCTGGTCTGTCTGTTTAATGGAAATAATAATCTCAGTATTAAATGATACTATTTCTACAATCTGTATAGTAAAATGTATCTTGGATTAAGTTTTATTTCGTATTGTTAATGAAATAAAGAAATTGTAATAACAAGATTTTACTTTAGAACTCATACTACTCATGGTCAAACAGTAGATATCGAGGATAATTCCAGAAAGAAATATGTAGCGCTAAAAATATTAATGCTATTCTCGAATATTCGGCTAGGCTAGTAAAATATTCGCTGCTCAGTTGTGAAGGATGGGACGCTACCCTAAACAGCACCCACCATATTTCAGAGGCATCACCTGTGTATTGTTTAGTCTATGGTGATACATGCGCGCGAGAAAAGTCAACATTGAACGAATAAGTCGCTTAAGGAGCCTGCTGTATCTAAAATACGGGTTCGGATACACGACACAAATAGAAAGTCTCAGGGTATAAAGGAGGCACATATTAACAAAAACAATTATACCAATCAAATAGGGAATAAGGTACTAATAAGACCGAAAAACTGAAAAGCATGGACAAAGTACCTATCAAAATGTAAAAGAGCCCTAAAAACATTGAAGTAGGCCTTATACCTACTCTCAACATTACGACCCGCATCAAGATAATGATAATGTACGTACAAAAACGTTTCATTTTTTAATTAATCCTATCACACCTGGTCCCAGTAAGGGTAGATATTATGTTAGAGCGTGCTGGGCCCAACGGATGAGTTAAGGGACTTTCAGGTATTACAAAGGATAAAATATAACAGATAAGAAAAAAGAAATTTGTCTTTGGATTGTCTTTACACAGACTGTTTACTTCCTTTTAAAATTTCGTACGACATGCGCATCAACAGGCTGTACATGTTTGAAGAACTAAATCACCGATTTGTACCCCAGATCATGCATTTCGTCGCGGGGTGGGGCGGTGAGGTACGAAATCAGCGCGGGGGTGGGAGTGCGCGTTATTTAGCAATTGATTAATTAATAATGTTTATTTTTCGTTGACTTAAAAAGCTGTCCCCTAATTTAGCAAGCGTAGTCCTTTTCTGACTCTAAAAAATTCTTTTCCAGTAACAAAAGTACTCCTACAATAATAATGGAACACCCACATCAAAACATCGAATTAAAAGTTTTAACGAACCTAAAAGGACTAGATTTCAAGAAATAACTCGTCTTTTGTTGCCTACCTGTTTACGTAGTACATAAACCTTCCCGCGTGACGTCAAAGGGGAGTAAGAATGTAGAGGGGGGGGGTAGCAGTTTGTCGTAAAATAATGAAGCTTTATTATAAAAAGGGTGATAAGACCGCGCGAAGAAACGTGTCTGCATTATCAAAGGGCTTAGTAATAATGGCTTAGACGCTTATAATGGTTTTGATTGGTCTATTATAGTCCGGATTTACTTTAACCTTGAGGCCGACACTAAGCTTTTTACTGTGTCAGTAACTTTAAGGCATTTTCTCATCTTAGTCGATTCTTGCTTAGCTAGAGACAATAGCGAATGCCTACCTGACTTATACCTAACCTAACCTTAAATTTGACCAATGGAAAACACTATTACGTGATAAAAGAGACTTTATAATAAAAATATGTATAGGTACTTAGGGTGACTTTTAAATAGTGACTTGTGCTTTCGGGCATTAAAGGGTTTATGTTTATTCAGAAAAACGTTATAATCCAGATACACCTGTTTGTCCCGCGAGATACTATATAAGGTCAGAAAAGGACCTATAAAATCAATGCCAACATTTAAAATCACAATGTAAACACAAAACAGGTAAGTGGCCCAATCGCAACAGTTGACAAACCCAAGTTAACCGACCCCCGCCTAGCTAAAGTGAGACTGCGTTTTAAACTAACTTCACGCGTCTCATAAACACGGACAGTTTAAATCTAAACTGAGCCCCAACTTGAAGAGCACATTTTGTGTACGAAATATACAGGGTGTTTGGCAAAGTTTATAGGTCAACATTTTATGTGTTCGTGTTAACACGATTCTCGGGTAAAACAAAAAACTTTTCAGTTTAATGTATTTTAAGGAAAGATTACGGTAAAATTAAAGTAACTCCGTAAGAGCTTAAAACTACCGAAAAAATAGATACTAATCTGACCTTGGCTTTCGGCATTGCCTCGGAATAATCGAGTCAGAGAATAATCCCGATACGGGGAAAACCAATAAGAATGAAGTATAATATTGTTTTTTTTTTATTACTACGATGGGTATCTAATCGAGAACAATGGTGACGATTGAACAAATTTCATTTTGGTGCAAAATCACTGAGAAATCTTTGAGGCACTGGTTTTTTCCCTTTTTGACGGAACTTAGCAAATTATTTGGCGCAGACGGGAGGATAGTCACAAACCAGCCCTCCGTGAAGAAATTTCAATTTTAAAAACTTTTAAGACCTTATATGACGTGTACATTAGCCGTGTTTGGGACACAGGTAACAAGTCGGGCCGTTCGGGGTAATAACTCGGCCCGTGCTCTCCGGCCCATGTAATTATTTATGTCGGCCCGTCCACTGTTTATGTACGGCGAGGGGACACTTTGTATCCGTCCGGTAAAGCAAAGAAAGGTGTCATACCTGTATTTAATAGGTAATACTTGTGATTTGGAGTGATGTAGGTAGTTGTAAATAATAGGTATAAGTCTTTATAAGTTTCGGTTATAGATATTAACTCACTCACTTTACTTGTTTACCGGATCCACTCCGTGGTACCTAATGTTTTGATGGGTGCAAGCTAAGGCTCGATGCCCTATTAAGGGTAGGCCTTGATCCATCTTTACAGATGATTAAATCAGCGTCTATTACAATTTCGTTCATGGCTGTAGAGCCCTATAAGCGAACGACAAATACGGTCACACACTCCGCATTTAAACTGTGTAGGCCGGGGTCGCAGCATCTATATAAAATAAAAATATAAAATAAAAAAAAGCATCTATAACAAATGTAAAATACATGCACATTGCCTTAGTGTGCGAAATCGCGCCATAGTAAACCTATAGTTACGCAAGGTATGGCCTAGCAGAAGTCGTGAGATATAACAACAGAAGTGGAATGTTGTGTCTGATATACTAAGGCTCGTATTTATAAAGAGATCTCAAGTTTGAGAGCAATATTAAGTATGGATTTGACAGGTCGTTTTGTACTAAAATGACATTTCTGATTCAAACTCAAACTCGCTGTCACTCTTGAGAGCTGATTATAAATACGGGCCTTAGTAGTCAAAGGTTAAGCTATCCAGCTGACCTAAATTTTTTTTTTTAATTACCATTGCGTGTTGCCGATATCGTGACGAGAAGCGTTTGTGTAACTTACCCTCTTGATGCTAGCAGGTGAATTGTTTTAAAATTGTGTTTTAGTATCTACTACAAAACCTAACATTAATCAAAGTAACACCATTAATCTGTGATAATACTTTGAGCCCTATTTTAGTCAATAGCTGTATATTATTTTGAAGTGTTAAAATAGTATAATATTTCCTTTTCTGTATAGCCGCCATAATAATAATAATCAGTTCTTAAGTTTAGGCGCATGGCATACTAAAAGAGTCGAGGCACCGGCGCCGTCACTTTGCGGTAGCTAATTAGGTATCTAGAAATTTACGTCACCGGGACAACTGCAGATTTAAAGCTGCGCTGCACTACGTTAATTTCTAAAGAAGATCTTTTCGCCTCCGCGTTTACTTTTCCTGTATGCCATGCGCCTAAACTTAAGAACTGATTATTATTATTATGGCGGCTATACAGAAAAGGAAATATTATACTATTTTAACACTTCAAAATAATATACAGCTATTGACTAAAATAGGGCTCAAAGTATTATCACAGATTAATGGTGTTACTTTGATTAATGTTAGGTTTTGTAGTAGATACTAAAACACAATTTTAAAACAATTCACCTGCTAGCATCAAGAGGGTAAGTTACACAAACGCTTCTCGTCACGATATCGGCAACACGCAAGGTATGGCCTAGCAGAAGTCGTGAGATATAACAACAGAAGTGGAATGTTGTGTCTGATATACTAAGGCTCGTATTTATAAAGAGATCTCAAGTTTGAGAGCAATATTAAGTATGGATTTGACAGGTCGTTTTGTACTAAAATGACATTTCTGATTCAAACTCAAACTCGCTGTCACTCTTGAGAGCTGATTATAAATACGGGCCTTAGTAGTCAAAGGTTAAGCTATCCAGCTGACCTAAATTTTTTTTTTTAATTACCATTGCGTGTTGCCGATATCGTGACGAGAAGCGTTTGTGTAACTTACCCTCTTGATGCTAGCAGGTGAATTGTTTTAAAATTGTGTTTTAGTATCTACTACAAAACCTAACATTAATCAAAGTAACACCATTAATCTGTGATAATACTTTGAGCCCTATTTTAGTCAATAGCTGTATATTATTTTGAAGTGTTAAAATAGTATAATATTTCCTTTTCTGTATAGCCGCCATAATAATAATAATCAGTTCTTAAGTTTAGGCGCATGGCATACAGGAAAAGTAAACGCGGAGGCGAAAAGATCTTCTTTAGAAATTAACGTAGTGCAGCGCAGCTTTAAATCTGCAGTTGTCCCGGTGACGTAAATTTCTAGATACCTAATTAGCTACCGCAAAGTGACGGCGCCGGTGCCTCGACTCTTTTAGTATGCCATGCGCCTAAACTTAAGAACTGATTATTATTATTATGGCGGCTATACAGAAAAGGAAATATTATACTATTTTAACACTTCAAAATAATATACAGCTATTGACTAAAATAGGGCTCAAAGTATTATCACAGATTAATGGTGTTACTTTGATTAATGTTAGGTTTTGTAGTAGATACTAAAACACAATTTTAAAACAATTCACCTGCTAGCATCAA
>JARACY010005335.1:0-22305 GCA_029255725.1 Scrobipalpa atriplicella | reverse complement strand
TGTGTCTCGTTGCTTTCAAGCTGGTCGCGCGCCTGTTTCACCATGTCGAGGCAGATCTTGCACACGCTGTCGTTATCCTCGGGCAGCTGCAGTTTGGGCCACACGCGCGTCACGCAGTGGTGGGTCGCCCGGCATTCGTGGCCCGTGCTGAACAGGAGTGACGACAGAATGTTTTAATTTGGTAATTTTGCCTTCTTAATGGGCTTGATTTTGTATCACCTATACTTATCACTTTCAGAATAATAAAACTAAAAAGGGACAGTTGATTTAGCATCTATGATTTTTGCTGTGATGCAAGATGATGAAATGATGCAAATGAAGTTCCTGGTGCATTTTATTTCTCAGAATTTCAGCCGCCGCCGCCGCAGCTAAAATTCAGAGAAAAGCGCAAAACGCACCAGGATCTTGACAAAGCGTAAAACCTTAGTATACAAAATGTCCTATTAGGTTTTTATTATTATGAGTGAACGTGACTAATAAATCTAAAGTTTGGAAAGTGTTATTTAAAACATGAAATCCTAAATTTGATAAATGTGACCTCAGTGAATTATAAGATTCGTTTACAAATTACAACATGCTATATTCTGCGTAAATCGCTTATTTAGACAATTAGTAGGTACGCTGTAACCTTACTTTGTAACGTGTTATGCTGTGTGTAACCGTGTAAGCAATTGTATACGTGCCGGCTTACAGTTGTAGTGTTATGAAAACAACTTTCATAGTGATTAATATCCGTCTTGACATTGTTTTACCGAATCATCAGTAGTTAAAACTGCTAAAAAGAACATATTCGTTAACTGTTAATAAAACAGGCTATGCAATGAAATGGACAAAATTAAGATGAGAATTAAAAATAAAATTTGCTACATATTTAGTTTGTATCAGAAATTATATAAGTACCTAAGGCATTTATGAAAAAAAAAACAACAACTATAAATTGCTACGAAAATTATGAAGTTAATAAT
Organism: Scrobipalpa atriplicella; assembly: GCA_029255725.1. Taxonomy (NCBI): domain Eukaryota; kingdom Metazoa; phylum Arthropoda; class Insecta; order Lepidoptera; family Gelechiidae; genus Scrobipalpa; species Scrobipalpa atriplicella. The sequence continues at coordinate 21,340 of JARACY010005335.1, read as the reverse complement.
AGAATCGCATATTAAAGTTTTATTTTTTAATTATTATTGGAAGCATTACTTTAATTTTCATTCAATGAAATGAGTTCATGGTTTCATGAAACGGTTCTTAGCAGCCAGAAACTAGAACAAAACAACGTTCATTGTCTTTTGCAATCGAACTGTACTATTCAATAGCGAGAATTATCGGTATTCTAGCACTTTGTAAAACTGCAATTGAAGTAATGAGATACCTGTACCTAGTGATTGAATGAATAGCGGCCTATTTAGCCACAATAAAATTGTGATTTTTTGTTGCCTATAGTTAAGAGTACTTTGTATTTAAGTGAAAAGGTCTTCTTAAGTAGGGAAGTGCTCTAAATCGGACTAAACACGGTCCGGTATTTCACTTTGTTATGATTGTTAATAGTTGAATTTTCAATAAATCTATATATGGTTAGCTTCTCTAAAATATTGGAGAACAAATGAGGAGTGTCTTTTCAAAAGGGCTTAATTACATATAGTCCATTTTTTCAGAAAATGCAAAAAATTTAATACCACAAAAATTGTATGGGTAAAAAAGAGTGAAAAATAGGACATTTTGATGCGGAAGTCACTTTGGTAGTCAAGTTTTCTGATGAAAAAAGACTCATAGAAAAAAATCCAGAAAAAGTAAGTTATGTAAAATTGTATGGAGGATCGAATGGCATTGTCAGTTTAAAAAAGACAAAAATGGAAATAAGCCCATTTGAAAAGACACTCCTCAACTAGATTCATAGATATAACCTAAAAATACTATGATTACACCAGGAAATCATCAGAAATATCATGAAAAACTTGCGTCTCAATGCCGAATTTCAATAGCTGTGACATTTCTATGGGCTTAGAAACAGCAAATTGTTATATCGAATTCACCGTATAATTATGAAGAACATCATAATCAACTCAGTTTTTCGATACTTATTTGTGTACATTGAGATATATGCTAAAAATATATGAAATCCGGCTTGAAACAGCCCCATGCTAGAAAAGGACAGAGCGCGCATTCTGTCATTGGTTTGAAAGGGACAGTTGCCGCGAGCACATAGACCCTTAATGAAAACGTAAAGTAGAAAATCTGCTCTCGGAGGTAATTTTTTCAATGTCAACGTGAAGCTGTGGTTTGTCGTGATAAATCCAAGTCAGGGCCAGCCATGGAAAGCCACTTATTTACATTTATATGTATAATTCTGCGTGCTTGGGAGAAGACCTAAAGCAGTGGAACCAGAAAGCAGTGGAACCCGGGAAATATGTAATTTGACAGCCAATCAATGAAAACAAAGAGGGAAAGCATTACTTCCCATAAAATTTTGTTCGAGATCATGACTACATACCGAACGGGAATCGAACCAGGGTGCCTTTGAGCATAAGTAGTATATTATATTCTTCCATGGCATAATATACTTTTCATCCCATCTATTCGAAAACGACGACTTAATCGCATATAAGTGCGCCTAAAGTTGATGCTTCTAAGCGACATAGGTACTATTACTCTACTCTTTGCTAGAGACTGTCCCAGCAGGGTAAAAATGAGATTTTAATCCTCTTTATGAAAAAAAGTGCGATTAAAAGAACTTTTAATCGCACTTTTTGAATTTGGAACATCTTTTTCTTTTTTCTTGATTTGGCATGACTGATGCGGAGTGAAAACAAAATAGTTAGATGTCGAATTCAAATAATGGTACACTGGCTGGTTATACTGCGCGACGGCTGATAAAATAAAAATAATTGAAAATGCACGAACTACGGCACGAGTGGGCAGCAGGGTTTTATATGGAGCCCGTGTATTCGACTCTTTTTACGAATTATTAAATATATTCAAAATGAGGTCTTCTAGCAGTGAAATTACCTATAACATTCTTATTCTTTTTATATTTAAATTTACAAGTGTTAGTTAGGCGCCTTTTTTTCTCATAGAGGGGGATGAAAAGTAGAGTGTATCACTCGGGAGTAAAAATATTTTTGGCTCGGGCGACGTACTTTGAATCCCTCGCTACGTTCAGGATTCTACTTTAGAATCCCTCGCTACGCTCGGGATTCTACTCTAGAATCCCTCACTTCGCTCTGGATTCAAAAAAACGCCCTCGCCTTAAAAATATTATTTTACTCCCACGTAATAAAATCTACTATATGGCATAATATACTAATAATCAGAAAAATACGCCACGCGTGTCGAAGACAATGACTTGCTTTGATTGGACTATTGTCAGCAACACCGATCGCGAAAGATATGATTACGTAAACCGGAACGCGGATCGGTTTGCGCCGATTGCGAGTTTGTGGGTTACGCGATCGCGGTCAGTACAATCGTACAGTCAACAAACCTCTTTAGGGTAACAGGGCTGCTCCAAACCATGGAGTTTTCTCAGGTGTTTATTTATATATGTCGCAGGGATTTAGTCAAAGACGTTTATATTATAATTTATCTTAGGAAATTTATAATCTAACCTAACCTACCGATAGTTTATAAACTGACTAGTAAGTTTGTAAACTAACAGTTGTTACAATTTAACGCTGACATATACATATTTAGATAAAATTACATATACTGGTACAATTTAATAAACTGCACAACTATGTATTCTAAATTTCATGAAAAAGCATAACAATTACCCGAGAAAACTTCATCGGTTTGGAGCGGCCCTGTTACCCTAAAAGAGGTTGTTGACTGTACCTATAGATAAAGTAGGTACATGTGTTCTGTCATAGGTTATAGTTAGCGATATCAAAATCAACATGCTTAATTTTATCTTTCTCTGTCTTTCATTAATTAGGGTGACAAATGGCACGTCTCCTAACATGTGGACCAATAAATAACATACAAGTTCAAGACTCTTCTATCGTTTATCGTAGTTTATGAAGTATAAGCAATTTATTTACTGGTCCACATGTTAGGAGACGTTGCCATTTGACACCTAATTAATGAAAGACAGAGAAAGATAAAATTAAGCATGTTGATTTGATATCGCTAACTAATAACCTATGACAGTACACATGTACCTACTATTATCTATAGGTACAGTCAACAACCTCTTTAGGGTAACAGGGCCGCTCCAAACCGATGAAGTTTTCTCGGGTAATTGTTATGCTTTTTCATGAAATTTTAGAATACATAGTTGTGCAGTTTATTAAATTGTACCAGTATACTGTTATTTTATCTAAATATGTATATGTCAGCGTTAAATTGTAACAACTGTTAGTTTACAAACTTACTAGTCAGTTTATAAACTATCGGTAGTGGTTTAGGCTAGGTATGTTTAGGTAGATTATAAATTTCCTAAGATAAATTATAATATAACGTCTTTGACTAAATCCCTGCGACATATATAAATAACACCTGAGAAAACTCCATTGGTTTGGAGCAGCCCTGTTACCCTAAAGAGGTTGTTGACTGTACGATTGTACTGACCGCGATCGCGTAACCCACAAACTCGCAATCGGGCGCAAACCGATCCGCGTTCCGGTTTACGTAATCATATCTTTCCGCGATCGGTGTTGCTGACAATAGTCCAAATCAAAGCAGTCATTGTCTTCGACACGCGTGGCGTATTTTTCTGATTATTAGTATATTATGCCATATAGTCAGATTTACTTACGCTGGGAGTAAAATAATATTTTTAAGGCGAGGGCGTTTTTTTGAATCCAGAGCGAAGTGAGGGATTCTAGAGTAGAATCCCGAGCGTAGCGAGGGATTCTAAAGTAGAATCCTGAACGTAGCGAGGGATTCAAAGTACGTCGCCCGAGCCAAAAATATTTTTACTCCCGAGTGATACACTCTACTTTTCATCCCCCTCTATGAGAAAAAAAGGCGCCTAACTAACACTTGTAAATTTAAATATAAAAGAATAAGAATGTTATAGGTAATTTCACTGCTAGAAGACCTCATTTTGAATATTTAATAATTCGTAAAAAGAGTCGAATACACGGGCTCCATATAAAACCCTGCTGCCCACTCGTGCCGTAGTTCGTGCATTTTCAATTATTTTTATTTTATCAGCCGTCGCGCAGTATAACCAGCCAGTGTACCATTATTTGAATTCGACATCTAACTATTTTGTTTTCACTCCGCATCAGTCATGCCAAATCAAGAAAAAAGAAAAAGATGTTCCAAATTCAAAAAGTGCGATTAAAAGTTCTTTTAATCGCACTTTTTTTCATAAAGAGGATTAAAATCTCATTTTTACCCTGCTGGGACAGTCTCTAGCAAAGAGTAGAGTAATAGTACCTATGTCGCTTAGAAGCATCAACTTTAGGCGCACTTATATGCGATTAAAGTCGTCGTTTTCGAATAGATGGGATGAAAAGTATATTATGCCATGGAAGAATATAATATACTACTTATGCTCAAAGGCACCCTGGTTCGATTCCCGTTCGGTATGTAGTCATGATCTCGAACAAAATTTTATGGGAAGTAATGCTTTCCCTCTTTGTTTTCATTGATTGGCTGTCAAATTACATATTTCCCGGGTTCCACTGCTTTCTGGTTCCACTGCTTTAGGTCTTCTCCCAAGCACGCAGAATATACATATAAATGTAAATAAGTGGCTTTCCATGGCTGGCCCTGACTTGGATTTATCACGACAAACCACAGCTTCACGTTGACATTGAAAAAATTACCTCCGAGAGCAGATTTTCTACTTTACGTTTTCATTAAGGGTCTATGTGCTCGCGGCAACTGTCCCTTTCAAACCAATGACAGAATGCGCGCTCTGTCCTTTTCTAGCATGGGGCTGTTTCAAGCCGATTTCATATATTTTTACATATATCTCAATGTACACAAAAAGTATCGAAAAACTGAGTTGATTATGATGTTCTTCATAATTATACGGTGAATTCGATATAACATTTGCTGTTTCTAAGCCCATAGAAATGTCACAGCTATTGAAATTCGGCATTGAGACGCAAGTTTTTCATGATATTTCTGATGATTTCCTGGTGTAATCATAGTATTTTTAGGTTATATCTATGAATCTAGTTGAGGAGTGTCTTTTCAAATGGGCTTATTTCCATTTTTGTCTTTTTTAAACTGACAATGCCATTCGATCCTCCATACAATTTTACATAACTTACTTTTTCTGGATTTTTTCTATGAGTCTTTTTTCATCAGAAAACTTGACTACCAAAGTGACTTCCGCATCAAAATGTCCTATTTTTCACTCTTTTTTACCCATACAATTTTTGTGGTATTAAATTTTTTGCATTTTCTGAAAAAATGGACTATATGTAATTAAGCCCTTTTGAAAAGACACTCCTCAGTTGTTCTCCATATTTTAGAGAAGCTAACCATATATAGATTTATTGAAAATTCAACTATTAACAATCATAACAAAGTGAAATACCGGACCGTGTTTAGTCCGATTTAGAGCACTTCCCTACTTAAGAAGACCTTTTCACTTAAATACAAAGTACTCTTAACTATAGGCAACAAAAAATCACAATTTTATTGTGGCTAAATAGGCCGCTATTCATTCAATCACTAGGTACAGGTATCTCATTACTTCAATTGCAGTTTTACAAAGTGCTAGAATACCGATAATTCTCGCTATTGAATAGTACAGTTCGATTGCAAAAGACAATGAACGTTGTTTTGTTCTAGTTTCTGGCTGCTAAGAACCGTTTCATGAAACCATGAACTCATTTCATTGAATGAAAATTAAAGTAATGCTTCCAATAATAATTAAAAAATAAAACTTTAATATGCGATTCTATTATTAACTTCATAATTTTCGTAGCAATTTATAGTTGTTGTTTTTTTTTTCATAAATGCCTTAGGTACTTATATAATTTCTGATACAAACTAAATATGTAGCAAATTTTATTTTTAATTCTCATCTTAATTTTGTCCATTTCATTGCATAGCCTGTTTTTAACAGTTAACAATATGTTCTTTTAGCAGTTTTAACTACTGATGATTCGTAAAACAATGTCAAGACGGATATTAATCACTATGAAAGTTGTTTTCATAACACTACAACTGTAAGCCGGCACGTATACAATTGCTTACACGGTTACACACAGCATAACACGTTACAAAGTAAGGTTACAGCGTACCTACTAATTGTCTAAATAAGCGATTTACGCAGAATATAGCATGTTGTAATTTGTAAACGAATCTTATAATTCACTGAGGTCACATTTATCAAATTTAGGATTTCATGTTTTAAATAACACTTTCCAAACTTTAGATTTATTAGTCACGTTCACTCATAATAATAAAACCTAATAGGACATTTTGTATACTAAGGTTTTACGCTTTGTCAAGATCCTGGTGCGTTTTGCGCTTTTCTCTGAATTTTAGCTGCGGCGGCGGCGGCTGAAATTCTGAGAAAATAAAATGCACCAGGAACTTCATTTGCATCATTTCATCATCTTGCATCACAGCAAAAATCATAGATGCTAAATCAACTGTCCCTTTTTAGTTTTATTATTCTGAAAGTGATAAGTATAGGTGATACAAAATCAAGCCCATTAAGAAGGCAAAATTACCAAATTAAAACATTCTGTCGTCACTCCTGTTCAGCACGGGCCACGAATGCCGGGCGACCCACCACTGCGTGACGCGCGTGTGGCCCAAACTGCAGCTGCCCGAGGATAACGACAGCGTGTGCAAGATCTGCCTCGACATGGTGAAACAGGCGCGCGACCAGCTTGAAAGCAACGAGACACAGGTACACATTTTTTTAGGTTAAGATATGACTTAAGCGTTATTTTTTTGTAGGATAAGTCTTCCAACAGATTTTCAGTGACAGCAGCCAAACTCAGTGGCTGATTGTTAGTGCAACACATGAATTCGAATAACTCTATCCCTTCAATATATTTTATGGGTAACATTCTTCACCAGCAAGAAATCAGTCTAAGGAAATACAGAAAAATAAAAAATTTCTCTCATAGCGGATTACAGGTTTCTGTCTGAAAAAGTATTTTGCCTTTGAACGTATCCATTGCATATCAGATTACTATTCTAGAAATTATCGATAATTCTAGTCTTTTAACAAATTTATCTATGTAGGACTTTAAATACAGATTGTTAGTAAGTTTTAAAAAATGTAGTTATAAAATTGAGATGAAAAATGTAGTTAATCAGTAGTTCATCGCCACATGATTGTTCGCGGTCACGCCACCGACAATAAGATAACTTATTGTTGTGATTATGAAGGTTATTCGTAATTCACTACAACCATAAATAATATTGTTTCATGAATAAATTATAATAACATAAAAATATTATTAGCGTACCTACTTATAAAAATGCACTTCTAATCTCTACCTTATATTGATTTGATATTGATAAGCAAGCTGAGATGAAATTAATTTCATAACCAAGTTAGATATGCATACATTACCCTGTAACATAGTATAACCAACTACATGTTCTACTGTTATCGCCTAAACCACAGAATAATAAATAGTACCTAACGGTACAGAAGTCTCACTCCCCTACAACGCTCGCTCAAATAGCGAAAAACAGTAAAGGTTATGCACACAAGTACACGTGTTAGGGTTGGCTTAACGAGACAACAAGTAAAGAGATGTAGATGATTGTACGTTAACCGAGACGATCGACAACCCAACCGCCTTACCGCTTTCATACCTAAAGTGCGGAGTGAGACAGCCTGCCTAAACTACAGTGGGACAGTTCAAGCAATAAAACAAAATAATAAGATTCCATAGCCTTATTAAAGCAAGTGATGAAAGCTGCGTATCCCACAAACTCGACAAAGCTCTCCTGATAACAGGTCGCTAAGCAAACAATGGAGATGAACGGCCGGGGTCGGTGACCGATAGCGGTAACGATGTCACTCAATGACGACACGACGCCCTGCTCACATTCTTTTCTCTGTAAAGTTTCTAAATGTTTATCTGAGTGAAGGGTTCATCGGGTCATTCATTGACTCGATGAACTCACTCCGTAAAAGAAGATTTTTGTTATGGATTTTATCTGAAATAAATGATTTGAATTAGAAATAGTCCTACTATTCTCAAAACAACTATCTATCTCTTGCCACAGAATATATATAATAATTGCTAAAAGACCATGGATCTGAGTTTATTTTTTACAATAGGACATAGCTGTATACTCTTCTAGATTTTATTTGCAGTGTTACGAAGTTGAGGAAAAAACTAGCTCATCCAGAAACATTTTATCATACTGTCAATCCTACCTACAACAATTTTTTTACCGAAATTCTTTGCTTCACAGACGGAACTGAAACAAGTGTTCGAAGGTTCCTGCCAGCTGATCCCAATCAAGATCGTAGCGAAGGAATGTATGAAGGTGGCTGACGACTTCGTGCCTGAGTTGGTAGAAACCCTGGCTTCAGAGATGAACCCTCAACAAGTGTGCTCGGTCGCTGGACTGTGTAACAACGCCAAGATCGACGAAATGCTTGAGAAATACGTAAGCACTTTTATTTTGTAATATTTTTATTTGGTTTGAGGACCCTAGAGGCAAGGAGCTAGAGAGAACAGACCTGACGATGGATCGACCTTACTCAGAAGTTCAGATCACTCAAAAGAACGGATCACGGCAATAGAGTGGAACTCACTCCCTGTGCCTGTTTTTCCGAATGTTTACAACCCTAAGAGAAGGTGGGCCTCTCCCATTACCACCACGGCACCACATAGTGAAATCGTTCAGCCGAACTTATCCAATGGCAATTCTGTGATGTCCTTGCCATAGGTGAACCACTAATCTGTCCATAAAAATGGACCATTTTTATAGCAATTTAGAGTTTACTTAACCGGTATTATTCTAGAAGATGTTTAATAAAGATATGCAATAATTTCAGTACGCCCGCCTGAAGCTGCACGAGGATTGCAACAACTGTCAGACCACAGTGGGAGTACTGCGCAAGCGATTCGACGCCACCAGCTATGAAGACTTCCTCACTGGACTTCTCCAGGTACGTTTTGACATCATCTTTATTTTATTTATTCGCTAAATTTATTTAATCTTGTGACTTCCTTAAAAAGAAATAAGGTGATGCTATTCAACAATGAGCATCAGCGTTCCCTGCGAATTTGCACTCGTCAATCTGCCTGCCAAACGTAATGAATATGGCAATTTCCCCTTTAAATGAGGAGGCCCTGCCGTGTTCAGCAGTTGACTATTGTAGCTGTTATAGACTACAGGTTCATTTTATTTTCAAAAATTATAATATAAAAATTATGGGTAAAATATCTCTCTGAAATCTCCTTTTATTCTCCCAGACGTGCGGCCGCTTCGGTTCATTCTCCGACTCGTGCTCAATGCTCGTGTTCTCCTACTACGAGAATATCCTCGCTGCGCTGAAACACGACCTCGACGCGCGCGGAGTGTGTCACGTGAGCGGACAGTGCAGCTACCAGTACCACGACCACCACGAGTTCACCTTCCCCAAGGCAAAGCTGGATGCTGTCAAAGCTACAGAGTAAGTTTGTATTTATAATTCTATGGGTTGACGATAGATTACGCTTAAACAGACTGCGATACTAAAAGTAAACTGTCTTAGTAGTAATGCTGCTTGAAGATAGATGGCGCTTTTATAGAACGTCACTGTTCAATGCTAAAGGTAAACTATCCATCCTAATATGTCTTTGTCTTTGGATTGAAACTACTAAGAGAACATCTTAGCAGCTCTCAAACACGACCAATACCCGCTCGGAGTGTGTCACGTGAGCTCATAAGTAATCTGTGGTAGACGTGTGACCGCCTTAGTAGTTCTGCAGTCTGATAATAGATGGGGCTTTAATAACGGAGGGTTGATTATTATCTAAAGAACGTCTACGACGAGTTTACTGCTATTATGGTTACCGTCCCATTTTTATTTGCATTTTAGTATATGCGCGTACAGCCGACAAAATCTCGCACAAAATCGCACTGTCAGTGCGGAAAAGAGAAATCCGACGCCGGCATATTGTTGACTGTGCGCGCATAGGGTAAATCAAAGTCAAAGCCAAGCATAGGAAATAGATGGCGTTCCATCTCAATTCTTATGATTGGTTTTGTTCCAGTGACGTTCCTTGCGAGTTCTGCGAGCAGCTGGTGCTCCACATGCGCCACACGCTGATCGCCAACACCACCGAGATGGAGTTCGAGAGGATCATGAAAGGTAGATAGAATTTTTTGTTGTTGTATTATCAGCAGCTATTCTGGTCGCCTTCCCTGTACTGTAACTATAAAGTCTCTTTACTAACCAACTTCCAAAAATAAGGAAGAGGTTCTCAATTCGTCTTGGTTTTTTTTTTAATACTACAAAGCATCCGACTAACGCTATCCAAAGTTAAAATCGCTGAAATGGTTGCTAACCAAGGCACATGAAGAAGATGATAGATGGAGCGAGTTCACCCATAAATCTTAAAAGATAACTGGCTTATTTATCCCAGGTTTGTGCAAGCAGACGGGCAAGTTCTCCAACGAATGCCTGCACCTGGTAGACCAGTACTACGCTGAGATCTACGACTACCTGGTCAACCAAATGAAGCCTGCTGAAGTGTGCTCCATGATGGGGCTGTGCAAGGACAAGGTGCAGCTCGAAACTGATGTGCCTATTGCTCCACTGTTGCCTAAAGAGCTGGCTGTCAAAGCTGTCAGGATCACGCCGTCTTCAAGGCTTATTGGTGCTGAGGAAGCTAAGGTTAGTTTCTATATTTCCATGTCTGTATGTAAATGATGAGCTCTATTCTGTATGCATGCTTCTAAAGCTTTAGAATAGACAAAGTACAAGAGATATTCGACTGGTCGTAAGCCTATGAGTTTACGATCTGTTAATTTTAGCCGGTTACATACATTTGAGAGTGTGTGTGCGTGTGTGTATGCGTGCGTGCGTGCGTATGTGTGCGTGCTTGTGTGTATTTTGCAACAAACTTGATTTTGTTCATTTCTTCCGCAGATCGCGCGCATCCCGGTGACTAAGCAAGCCAACGTGCGCATCATGGGCTCCGAGCCCGTCCCACCTCCATTACCGATCGAGCGCATGTTCGTAGCAGTGCCTCAGGCCAACAAGTTCACATGCACATTCTGCCAGTCCTTCCTGCACTATCTACAGGTTGAACTGAGCGATACTGACAATGAGGTAATTTATTATTTTATATTGGTGATGAGGTTTTCAACAACTGACTTAACCTTTAACTTATAGCAGGTTCTTTTGCAATCAAAAGATAGGAAAAGTTGTTTTTATTATCTTAAAAAAGTTTATACCAAGATTTATTTTACTAAAGAAAACTACAAAAGCTTCTAATAATGAATTTAATTTGACAGGAGAAAGTGAAGGCAGCTGTAGAGAAGGCTTGCGACCGTCTGCCTCAATCAATGGACTCTGAGTGTCGTCAATTTGTCACTGAATATGGACCAGCTGTTATTGCTCTTCTTGTGCAACAGATCGACCCATCCAGTGTAAGTTTTTTAAAGTTTTTATGTAGGTATAGGTAGGTCAGGTTTAAATATCTATAATTACATAGTCTATCAACATTAATTTTTCAAAAGGTTTGCATTTATCAAATATTGGAAGAAATATTGCCAACCCAATATAAGCCGTGTGCATATTTTATTTTCGTTGACTAAATAGGACGATATCCTGGTCACGGCACCAATTGTAACTAACGTCACGCACGTCTGAGGATATTCGACAAATCGAAATCTATCATGATCGGGGTTAGTCATCGTCATCTATCATACTGGCGTCAATTCTCGCGACATAATTACTAATTCTAATTCTTAGTAACGCTGTCACTTTCTTAAATTTTACATAAGAACAGGATAGCAAATAAACACATGACTTTAATATTCCTTAATCTGACATAAGACACGTAAAATAAGGAACATGCTCTGCGCTCGGTTCTTATTTAAAGCAGCTTATGTAGAAACGTCAAAAACATGTGTTTATTGGCTATCCTGTTCTTATGTCAAAATTAAGAAAGTGACAGCGCTTCTAAGAATTAGAATTAAAATCCTGCAGCGAGAATTGACGCCACTATGACTCTAACAACACGAAAATAATATTATTAATTTAATGTGTATGCCCCTAGGTGTGCCCGGCGCTCGGCCTGTGCCCGCAGACGCAAGAAGTCCGTCGCGTGGACATCAACGCGGCGCACTCCAACTGCCCCTTATGTCTGTTCGCAGTAGAACAACTCGAGAGCATGCTCAAGAACAACCACAGCGAGGTACCCAACGAACCAATAGTAGTAGGATTTGGGCAGCTTTATTTCTTTATTTTTCTAAATGAAATACCCAATTAGATAAATTTTAAAATTAGCTAAGAAATATGCTAGCTCAACTACTATTATTTCATAAACCAGGATTGAAACCAGAATAATTTAATGAACTGCAGTCAATTCACACAATACATGTGCATTCTAAACCGCCACGATGTAAATAAAAAGATTTATTTTACTAATTTCTCGTGACACGCTAATAACGTAAATTTTAAAAAAAAAAACAAAAAAATCTGGATTCAAATAAACTTTCTTAGTCACGTAATCGACTCGATACCAAAGGCAATAAATCACATATGTTATCTATCTCCTTACAGGAGAGCATCCGTCACGCTCTGGACGGTCTGTGCGGCCATCTTTCTGCCAAACTGCGCACCCAGTGCGTGGACTTCGTGGACCAGTACTCCAACCAGCTCGTCGAGATGTTGGTGGCCAACATGAACGCGCAGGAGATCTGCGTCTATCTTAAGCTGTGTACTGGTGAGTGAATACAGATCACCTTATCCTGGTCACGGCACCACCTTATCCTGGTAACGGGACCAGATTATCCTAGTCACGGCACCACCATAACCTGGTCACGGCACCACATTATCCTGGTAACGGGACCAGATTATCCTAGTCACGGCACCACCTTAACCTGGTCACGGCACCACCTTTACCTGGTCACGGCACCGCCTTATCCTGGTCACGGCACCACCTTATCCTGGTCACGGCACCACCTTATCCTGGTCACGGCACCACCTTATCCTGGTCACTGCACCACCTTAACCTGGTCACGGCACCACCTTATCCTGGTCACGGCACCACCTTAACCTGGTCACGGCACCACCTTATCCTGGTCACGGCACCACCTTAACCTGGTCACGGCACCAGATTATCCTGGTCATGGCACCAAATTGTCATCGACTCCACATCGGAGACATTTGTCGGCTGGAAAGTTTACTATTAACTAGTCATAACTGTATAAGTTTCCGTATACATATCCAACAATTTGTCCTTAGATGACACCACTCACACGGACCCGCTGAAGCTGTCACACTCCTCCATCGACAAGTACCACGACAAGCCTCAGCTCATGGCCGACAGGAACAACAGGAGGAAGCCCATGCTGCCTGAACACATGCTCGTCAAACAGCGAGGCGGTGATATCGGTAATATTATCTTATTGTTTCATTCACTTCTTTCTTCATTGTCTTTTACCCTGTTATACTCAACTTTCTCTTAAACTCTTTTGCATTTTAAGGTGTGTGTGTTTTTTTTTTTAATTCTTATACTGTTTAGTTTAGCTTCTTTGTACCCCGCAGAATATTATTTTTTTGAACTTTGTAATCACCTTCCATCCTTACTTGGCACTTTTAAACTTCAACTTTTTCTCCTCTCTCTGTTTTTCTTTAGCCAACTCTTTATTCACCTTTACTTCTATAATTTAATATCGAAAACCTTCAAAAGCACTGAATTTAATATTGTCAAATATTAATAATAAAATCTTATTCTGCAGAAACGAATGAAATCCCCGACGACACAGTGAACGGTCGAACGGTGACAGTACAAGGGCCCAGCACTGTGTGCGTCATGTGCGAGTTCGTATTGAAGGAGATCGATGACGAGATCAAAGACAAACACAACGAGGTAACTTCAATATTTCACTCATGATTATACAAAATAGTGCATTTACTTTGTTTTATATGGCTTCGATACTCAATAAGGAAGGTAGCTGTGTCTGACAAATGCATTTCCTATAGTATTTTTTTTTTTTTTTTTTGTTTCTTTCGGAATAGTATCTGCAGTTATCTTCTTAAATTTTACAAAGTATAAGCATTTATAAGAAAATTTTATGCACACCTTCTTTATTTCGCGTAATATTAAATTCACCCTCGTAAATACGCCTAGGATTGAACGCAGTCCATAGTTGCATACTCCGTTACTTAGGCTCGTATTTATAAAACGATCTCAAGATTGAGAGCAATATTAAGTATGGATTTGACAGATCGTTTTGTACTGAATTGACATTTCTGATACGAACTCAAACTCGCTGTCACTCTTGAGAGCTGATTATAAATACGGGCCTCAATTCTTTCTGTTCCACAGGACGAGATCAAGAAAGTCGTACACGGCATCTGCAAGCGGATGCCCAAGTCAGTTAAACCCAACTGCGACCAGTTCGTGGAGAAGTACGCAGACCTGGTCATCAGTCTACTGGCTCAAGAACTTGACCCCGATGAGGTGTGCAAGGAACTTAAACTGTGTCAGGATAGCATCACCATCGAGGAGGTTAAACGTAAGTCCCATGTTTATTGTGTCGTCTGTAAAATAATATAAAATGAATTTTGCGAGATCGATATATAGGTACTTAGCAGTTGTTTTAGCGAGACTTTGTGGGATCGGTTGATAGAATGACTTTTCAAGATTTTATAGCACCATTGACGAAAACTGTGTCAATAATATTGGTCACGCTGACTACATGGTGCTGCAAAGCCCCTCTATCATCTTTAAAAAAAATGCTTACAATATTATTTTCTTACTGCAGAGGAGATTCTGGATTGTGCCGTGTGTGAGACAGTAGTGATGGCGGTGAAGAAGGTGATCACCAACGACAAGATCGACCGCAACATCGTGCACATCGTCGAGAAGAGCTGCGCCATACTGCCCGCCAAGTACTCGCGCAGGGTAAGTTTATACCGACAAAAAAAAGTTTACTTATCGCGATATAATATTAAGATTAACTTTAAGATTGGTTTTTAGAAATGTTTATATTGCCCTCGATTCTGGCCGCCACGTTTTTAACTAATTTTAAGATAGCGCTGTCACTTTCTTTACTTTGACATAAGAACAGGATAGCAAATAAACACATGTGTTTGACGTTCCTAATTTGACATAAGCTGCTTTAAATAAGAATCGAGCATAGAGCATGTTCCTTATTTTACGTTAAATAAGCAATCTAATGTCAAATTTAAGCAATTTAATGTCAGATTAGGAATGTCAAAGTCATGTGTTTATTAGCTATCCTGTTCTTATGTCAAATATAAGAAAGTGACAGCGCTACTAAGAATTAGAATTGTAACTGGACGGCGTGAATCGAGGCCAATGTTCAGAAATATTTGTAACGATGCAACACGGATCTCCGGCAATTAGTGTTAGTAACGCTAACGACATGGTGCTGCTGAGACCTCAACTTTGACAAAATTGAACCCAAAGTTGGTTGATTGTCTCTTTTCAAAAGATGTGGTATATTTACCACTAAGTAGTGTACCAGTTGAAAAAAAAATCTTTTCTAAGTAATAAAAAAAACGTGTCTATGAAATACATTAAACATTTTTGTACTTTTTTTATTTCGCTCAGTGCCACACGATGATGGAGATCTACGGTGACAGCATCATCCACCTGATCGAGGAGATGGGCACGAAGGGAGTGTGCGCCAAAATCGGACTCTGCAACAACAGAGAGTTGGGATACGTGCAGCGAGTGCACGGAGGACATCGTAAGTATTTACTGCTCTAAATGACAGCGGCTCTAAGTGTCAGTGGCTCTAAGTGCCAGCGGCTCTAATCGCCAGCGGCTCTAAGTGCCATTGGCTCTTAAGTGCCAGTGGCTCTAAGCGCCAGCGGCTCTAAGTGCCATTGGCTCTTAAGCGCCAGCGGCTCTAAGCGCCAGCGGCTCTAAGCGTCAATGGCTCTAAGTGATGATAGTGGACCAATGATGGAGATGCGTGCACGGAGAACATCGTCGTAGGCCATGTTCAAAATTCATTAATTATGATCCATCCTTATAAATTGAATATTCTTCTATCTTGTTTCAGATTAGAGGGCGCAATCTCAAGATTGTAGCGGATTTATATGCGTAATCTCTTTTTATGTATAAACTTTACTTAAGCCATTATTTTTTACCAAATCCATATAGTCCTAAGTCTTGATTTGTTTTAACAGCAAAAGGTATTGTGACTATTTTATAAGTTTAAAGAAATTCAACAGAGATTATGGACTCTCATTTTTATTTGCTTTTTAAATATTCTTAACGTTCTTCCTAGGTTATAAAAATTTGACGAAAAAATAGGAAAATAAAGGAAATATTTTTGTAGAAAATTATTACGATCTAAAAGTGTACTTATGCTAATGATGCGAAATAGTCACAGTAAAGTTTTGTTTCTCATAGAATATTTAAGGGTTTTGTATAGCTTATGTTTTACGTAAATTCATTCATTATGATTTTCTCTAATCATTATTTTCTTTAGTGTGCAACAAAATCAATAGTTAACATGCGTTAGCCTGTGATAAATAACTCATTTGTAAACTGTTTTCTATAATAAAGTTGGGAAAATATATATTTTTGTTTATTTCTTTCACACACATCTTCCTAGCCTTTTTTCCCGTATCTCTCGGAGTCGGCTACCTAATCTAGGGAATTGAACGAGGGTACTGGTTTTTACACAGAGCGACTGCCATCTGACCTCCGCAACCTAGAAGGGAAACCAGACCCAATCCTAGAATAGGTTTACACAACCTTTGAATTTCTTCGTAGGTGTGTGCAGGTTTCCTCACGATGTTTTCCTTCACCGTAAAAGCGCCGAATAAACGTACATATGAAATTCGAAAACCGAAAAACACATTGGTACGTGGTGGGATTCGAACCACGACCTCCTGCACAGAAGGCCGCGGCCCTATCTACTACACCATCCGAGCTACTGTTTATTTCTTTCACAATCCTTTTAAAATAATACCTACCACTTTTACAATCTGATAACAAATCAACAATCTAAGAGGGAAAGCCAGCAAGTCAAGCTTAATCAGATGGCTTCGTTGAGGTGTTAGTTTAGTAGGTACGTTCGGATTGTAACAACAAAAGTGTTTAGCTAATCTTACCACAACATAATATTGAACAAAAAACAAAGCCACAAAAAAATATATTACCACTTCAACTCAAAATAGGACAATCACGAAGAAAAGCAGCTTCGTACTAGAAAACTTTTCAAATCGAATTGTTCTGAGGAACAGAGGGTTTATTAGGCGTGTGTCATCTATTATTTTCCATCTGCTTTGAAGGTTGAGGCGCCAACTCAGATCCATTCGGTTTGTGACGTATTAAATACTCAGCTAGCAGCTAGGGTCCAGCCGGAAGTTAGTGGGCCAATGCCGTAAGTACTAGCAGTATCAGAGATGAAGAAGCAACTAGTCATAAAAAGCAACTGAAACTCAAATTAATAATAGTTTTACTGAAACCAAATCAATTCAAATGGGATTTTTCTGAGGAGAAGCAACAAGCGTTTCTTCAGAAGGTTTAGGCGTATGGCATCTATTATCCTCCCTCTGCTCTGAAGGTTGTGGCGCTAATTCTGGCTCATTCGGGTTGTGACGACGTAAATACTCGGCTAGCCACATAATAGGTTCGGCCGGACGTTCGTGGGCCAATGCCGTGAGCGCTGGGAGCAAGGTCGCTGTGATCTGCTTCTGAATATAATCGTTCACTTGCCAGTGGCGTAGAACTGGACCGACAATCACTGAAAACAAATTTAAATTATACGTGTCAATCTAATTGCGTGCTATATCATAAGCTCAGGTCCAGAGGTCCCGGATTCGATACCAGGCGGGGAAAACGACTTTGTTTTGTTGTATAAATTTTGAGATTTTCGCGGTTGTTGACTACAATTAGATTGTTATTTTGAAGGTCGTCGTCGCGTTTGTAGACCGACCGTATGGTTTCCGTCCAAATTCGCCTCGCCAGTCTGCTCGTGACCATGGAGCATGAAACTGCTCTGAAGTTATGAGTTGTTCTTTCTTGTTTGGTTAGGACATTGCTGGCTGATAGACCTAATAGTTCGACACCTAAATTCGGTTTGGAGGACTCTACTCGCGCACTTACTATTAGGAAAGAAGAAGTGTATTTCCCTCTGAGCCTCAGCCAGGTTCTCGCTGCCGTGTAAGCCGTTAAAGTACTCGCCATACTGCGTGCGGCGGCCGTAGCTTGCACGCAGACTGTCCGGCCAGTACGCTTGAGCTTCTGCTACCCTGTGAAAAGAGGATAATCAATGAAGAATTCTATTTATAATTATTTTACATACATTTGAATTAAAAGTCACTATCATAAGCAATAGAACCCTCTATTGTCCGACCCCAAATAAATGGGATAAGGGCAAGAGAATGATGATGATTGTCCATGACACACCATTTTGCTTAGTCTTTCTCGATAGCTGTCGTCGTAGTCTCAGTCTCATCTTAGGTATATACAAGACGTCCACTGCAGGTCACAAGCCTTCTCAAAGGATTAATCCAGCGCAGTTGAAAGCGGTTACCTTTACCAGATTGACAGTCCACTTTTGTAGTGCCTTTTAATTCAAATGTATGTAAAATAATTATAAATAGAATTCTTCATTGATTATCCTCTTTTCACAGGGTAGCAGAAGCTCAAGCGTATTGGCCGGACAGTCTGCGTGCAAGCTACGGCCGCCGCACGCAGTATGGCGAGTACTTTAACGGCTTACACGGCAGCGAGAACCTGGCTGAGGCTCAGAGGGAAATACACTTCTGTCTTTCCTAATAGTAAGTGCGCGAGTAGAGTCCTCCAAACCGAATTTAGGTGTCGAACTATTAGGTCTATCAGCCAGCAATGTCCTAACCAAACAAGAAAGAACAACTCATAACTTCAGAGCAGTTTCATGCTCCATGGTCACGAGCAGACTGGCGAGGCGAATTTGGACGGAAACCATACGGTCGGTCTACAAACGCGACGACGACCTTCAAAATAACAATCTAATTGTAGTCAACAACCGCGAAAATCTCAAAATTTATACAACAAAACAAAGTCGTTTTCCCCGCCTGGTATCGAATCCGGGACCTCTGGACCTGAGCTTATGATATAGCACGCAATTAGATTGACACGTATAATTTAAATTTGTTTTCAGTGATTGTCGGTCCAGTTCTACGCCACTGGCAAGTGAACGATTATATTCAGAAGCAGATCACAGCGACCTTGCTCCCAGCGCTCACGGCATTGGCCCACGAACGTCCGGCCGAACCTATTATGTGGCTAGCGAGTATTTACGTCGTCACAACCGAATGAGCCAGAATTAGCGCCACAACCTTCAGAGCAGAGGGAGGATAATAGATGCCATACGCCTAAACCTTCTGAAGAAACGCTTGTTGCTTCTCCTCAGAAAAATCCCATTTGAATTGATTTGGTTTCAGTAAAACTATTATTAATTTGAGTTTCAGTTGCTTTTTATGACTAGTTGCTTCTTCATCTCTGATACTGCTAGTACTTACGGCATTGGCCCACTAACTTCCGGCTGGACCCTAGCTGCTAGCTGAGTATTTAATACGTCACAAACCGAATGGATCTGAGTTGGCGCCTCAACCTTCAAAGCAGATGGAAAATAATAGATGACACACGCCTAATAAACCCTCTGTTCCTCAGAACAATTCGATTTGAAAAGTTTTCTAGTACGAAGCTGCTTTTCTTCGTGATTGTCCTATTTTGAGTTGAAGTGGTAATATATTTTTTTGTGGCTTTGTTTTTTGTTCAATATTATGTTGTGGTAAGATTAGCTAAACACTTTTGTTGTTACAATCCGAACGTACCTACTAAACTAACACCTCAACGAAGCCATCTGATTAAGCTTGACTTGCTGGCTTTCCCTCTTAGATTGTTGATTTGTTATCAGATTGTAAAAGTGGTAGGTATTATTTTAAAAGGATTGTGAAAGAAATAAACAGTAGCTCGGATGGTGTAGTAGATAGGGCCGCGGCCTTCTGTGCAGGAGGTCGTGGTTCGAATCCCACCACGTACCAATGTGTTTTTCGGTTTTCGAATTTCATATGTACGTTTATTCGGCGCTTTTACGGTGAAGGAAAACATCGTGAGGAAACCTGCACACACCTACGAAGAAATTCAAAGGTTGTGTAAACCTATTCTAGGATTGGGTCTGGTTTCCCTTCTAGGTTGCGGAGGTCAGATGGCAGTCGCTCTGTGTAAAAACCAGTACCCTCGTTCAATTCCCTAGATTAGGTAGCCGACTCCGAGAGATACGGGAAAAAAAGGCTAGGAAGATGTGTGTGAAAGAAATAAACAAAAATATATATTTTCCCAACTTTATTATAGAAAACAGTTTACAAATGAGTTATTTATCACAGGCTAACGCATGTTAACTATTGATTTTGTTGCACACTAAAGAAAATAATGATTAGAGAAAATCATAATGAATGAATTTAC
Organism: Scrobipalpa atriplicella; assembly: GCA_029255725.1. Lineage (NCBI taxonomy): Eukaryota > Metazoa > Arthropoda > Insecta > Lepidoptera > Gelechiidae > Scrobipalpa > Scrobipalpa atriplicella. Next base: position 940 of record JARACY010005335.1, on the reverse strand, counting down.
GTAAAACATAAGCTATACAAAACCCTTAAATATTCTATGAGAAACAAAACTTTACTGTGACTATTTCGCATCATTAGCATAAGTACACTTTTAGATCGTAATAATTTTCTACAAAAATATTTCCTTTATTTTCCTATTTTTTCGTCAAATTTTTATAACCTAGGAAGAACGTTAAGAATATTTAAAAAGCAAATAAAAATGAGAGTCCATAATCTCTGTTGAATTTCTTTAAACTTATAAAATAGTCACAATACCTTTTGCTGTTAAAACAAATCAAGACTTAGGACTATATGGATTTGGTAAAAAATAATGGCTTAAGTAAAGTTTATACATAAAAGAGATTACGCATATAAATCCGCTACAATCTTGAGATTGCGCCCTCTAATCTGAAACAAGATAGAAGAATATTCAATTTATAAGGATGGATCATAATTAATGAATTTTGAACATGGCCTACGACGATGTTCTCCGTGCACGCATCTCCATCATTGGTCCACTATCATCACTTAGAGCCATTGACGCTTAGAGCCGCTGGCGCTTAGAGCCGCTGGCGCTTAAGAGCCAATGGCACTTAGAGCCGCTGGCGCTTAGAGCCACTGGCACTTAAGAGCCAATGGCACTTAGAGCCGCTGGCGATTAGAGCCGCTGGCACTTAGAGCCACTGACACTTAGAGCCGCTGTCATTTAGAGCAGTAAATACTTACGATGTCCTCCGTGCACTCGCTGCACGTATCCCAACTCTCTGTTGTTGCAGAGTCCGATTTTGGCGCACACTCCCTTCGTGCCCATCTCCTCGATCAGGTGGATGATGCTGTCACCGTAGATCTCCATCATCGTGTGGCTCTGAGCGAAATAAAAAAAGTACAAAAATGTTTAATGTATTTCATAGACACGTTTTTTTTATTACTTAGAAAAGATTTTTTTTTTCAACTGGTACACT
>JARACY010005334.1:0-22325 GCA_029255725.1 Scrobipalpa atriplicella | reverse complement strand
AATACATCGTTTTCTATATGTAAACAAGTTATTTAAACTTGGAACCTGTGACGAACGCAAATCAGTGAACCGGCCAGTGTTTATGCTTGAATTTCGAACGTTTTGTGACTACCGAATATTCGAACCAGCCAGTGTTTAAGTGTGAAATTGGAACGTTTTGTGGAAACCCAACCAGCCAGTATCTTTGAATTTGGAGCCCATTGCCAATGCGGCGGGTGCGGCGCGATGTCGCCGGCGCGGGCTCTCCTCGCGGCCCTCCTGCTATGCCAACTGCTGTCGTACGGTGGCCACCAAGGACTCACCAAGATATTCTACACGTAAGAAAAAGAAACAGTTTTTATATAAGGATTGAGTAAAAAAATTGCTGACCAATCTTTAGGGTGTGATAATGATCAATGATCACTGATCATAATACCCATTTTCGAAATTTCGAACCACGTTTCCAACCCAAGGAACAAAGGTCACGAAATATGAAAAAATAATTGGCTCTCTCATACAAAACGTTGACTGAGCAACCACTATCAGTTTGCGGGACGCTGTCCCTCACACCCCGTATTAGGTAGCCGACCCCGTGAAATACGGGATAAGGCTAGGGAGATGATGATGATAATTCCTTCGTACTTGTACGTAGTATATTATATTACTCCATGTTCGTACCAATAAGTCATCATGGAATTTGAAAGGAAACCTACTTATTATCACCGCTGTATAAATGCATTCAGAAACCGGAATGCATATCAAAGCGGCAACGATACTTTGTAATTTGCATCGCTATTTTCATGAATGATGAATTTTAATGGCGAAAGTATTTAATGGTGTATTAAACGTTCCACTGTTACTTTATGAATACTCAAGGTGATTTAATGCGTTGAAAGTCATTCAACAATCTTGAAAAAATTACCTACGTCATTTCACATACATAAAATCACGCCTGTATCCCTAACGGGGTAGGCAGAGCAAAAACGACCCAAACATAGGTTGTTCCGCCACGTCTGACAAGTTTCGAGGGCTAATACAGATGATGATTATGTATATTGCCATAGTGACGGGTTGTCAGCCCATCGCCTAAATTGCAATACTCTGAATGAAACCCTCGATTCCCTTAGCTGATTTTTTACAGCATGCACGGGAGGAGATGCAGCTGGCACATTCTACGTTTTCATCACTCCCAGTCCACCTACGTCATTTCATGTTTCTTTTTTAATGCAAAACAGATAGATATAACGCATCACCTAGCACGTTATTGACCTTGTGCATACTTTAAACTTTTTATGGAAGAATGTTGAAATTAATTTAAAAAAATCTTTGAAAACATCATAAATATGAGAAGTATGAAATTAAAATTTCGCCGCGGGCGGGCAGGGTTTTCACCTGTTTCCTTTAGATTTTCATATTTAAGAAATAAAAATAGTCTCAAAAATTCGTTAACATCCATCAGTGTGCTTGCAGGTGGTTAGGCAAATACATTGAGACAAGAAGCTCACATTCACAGAAAATCAGATTACCAGTGCCTGGGTGAAAAATCAGTCTTCTTTTACAAGACCTACTGAGAAACGGACGGGCCTAAATACGATCCGACATTTCACAACCCAGACGACTGGAAAAGATCACTTACAAAACTCTGCAAATATTTTTACTTTAGGTACCTAACCTACTGCTCATTAAAGGGCGTTGGCACCAAAATAATACTGCTGTTACACTGAACCGCAAGCCGCAAGTAATTGAATACTATGTTACATCAATAGGTTCATTGGACATGCGGGAGTGCAGATACATTTATTGGTTCAATTGAAACATTATGTTCCCTTTTGGTAAACAATGTGCTGCCCGTTGTTGGATTGGATTTTTGAGGGTGTGATGTGGACACCTTTTGTATTCCGAGCGTCCTTTTATGAAATGAGTCATCGCTACGCCAATGCGGTTGACCGCAACAAATAGTGCAGCATTTGGTCTTTTTTAGGTCCTTATATGAGTTTGGTCTTTGATATAATTACCTTGCAGTATTTGGTCATTGATTTGATTACCCTCATATAAAATAGCAGGTCAAGGTCATGTCATGTATCAGATACTTTTGAAGTAACTTCATGAGCTCGCTCTATCGTCGACTTTGCATCTGTCACCTCTGCTCTGGTGGTAGAGTCAAGCGAAAACACAATGCATATTGAAAAGCACTAATAGTAAATAGCTACGATATTGCCCATTTTCTCTCTTTATAGTTACTAAAGCGACAATTAGATTAGCATCATTAGGTGTTTAGCAATAAGAATATATTTCAAGTGTATATTCAGATATTTCCAATAAACTTAATGATAAACGCTTATGATGTTTGAATTCTTTTAGTTTCTTTCTCAAATAAAAATATGGTATTAATCAAGAGGCGCAGCAAAAATTTGTTGGTGTCGGATTGGTTCTACTTAACTCGTTCTTACGCAAAATATCATAAGGACCTTGAAGTAATTGTTATTTTTTCTCTTGTTCCAGATTACCTGACACGGGACAGCCGCCAATACTCATCTCATTAGGAGACAATGCCAAATTGGATTTGAAGAATCCCGAAGAATTATTGTTCGTCAACGATTCGGAGCAGCACAATGATACCAAAACGTTTGCGATTGTGGATAGCAACGAAACAGAAGAAAGTAAAGCAAAAGATGAAAAAGTTACACCAGAAACGCTCGTGTTCAAAGAGAGAAAATGGGCAATATCGTAGCTATTTACTATTAGTGCTTTTCAATATGCATTGTGTTTTCGCTTGACTCTACCACCAGAGCAGAGGTGACAGATGCAAAGTCGACGATAGAGCGAGCTCATGAAGTTACTTCAAAAGTATCTGATACATGACATGACCTTGACCTGCTATTTTATATGAGGGTAATCAAATCAATGACCAAATACTGCAAGGTAATTATATCAAAGACCAAACTCATATAAGGACCTAAAAAAAGACCAAATGCTGCACTATTTGTTGCGGTCAACCGCATTGGCGTAGCGATGACTCATTTCATAAAAGGACGCTCGGAATACAAAAGGTGTCCACATCACACCCTCAAAAATCCAATCCAACAACGGGCAGCACATTGTTTACCAAAAGGGAACATAATGTTTCAATTGAACCAATAAATGTATCTGCACTCCCGCATGTCCAATGAACCTATTGATGTAACATAGTATTCAATTACTTGCGGCTTGCGGTTCAGTGTAACAGCAGTATTATTTTGGTGCCAACGCCCTTTAATGAGCAGTAGGTTAGGTACCTAAAGTAAAAATATTTGCAGAGTTTTGTAAGTGATCTTTTCCAGTCGTCTGGGTTGTGAAATGTCGGATCGTATTTAGGCCCGTCCGTTTCTCAGTAGGTCTTGTAAAAGAAGACTGATTTTTCACCCAGGCACTGGTAATCTGATTTTTCTGTGAATGTGAGCTTCTTGTCTCAATGTATTTGCCTAACCACCTGCAAGCACACTGATGGATGTTAACGAATTTTTTGAGACTATTTTTATTTCTTAAATATGAAAATCTAAAGGAAACAGGTGAAAACCCTGCCCGCCCGCGGCGAAATTTTAATTTCATACTTCTCATATTTATGATGTTTTCAAAGATTTTTTTAAATTAATTTCAACATTCTTCCATAAAAAGTTTAAAGTATGCACAAGGTCAATAACGTGCTAGGTGATGCGTTATATCTATCTGTTTTGCATTAAAAAAGAAACATGAAATGACGTAGGTGGACTGGGAGTGATAGAAAAACGTAGAATGTGCCAGCTGCATCTCCTCCCGTGCATGCTGTAAAAATCAGCTAAGGGAATCGAGGGTTTCATTCAGAGTATTGCAATTTAGGCGATGGGCTGACAACCCGTCACTATGGCAATATACATAATCATCATCTGTATTAGCCCTCGAAACTTGTCAGACGTGGCGGAACAACCTATGTTTGGGTCGTTTTTTGCTCTGCCTACCCCGTTAGGGATACAGCGTGATTTTATGTATGTGAAATGACGTAGGTAATTTTTTCAAGATTGTTGAATGACTTTCAAACGCATTAAATCACCTTGAGTATTCATAAAGTAACAGTGGAACGTTTAATACACCATTAAATACTTTCGCCATTAAATTCATCATTCATGAAATAGCGATGCAAATTACAAAGTATCGTTGCCGCTTTGATATGCATTCCGGTTTCTGAATGCATTTATACAGCGGTGATAATAAGTAGGTTTCCTTTCAAATTCCATGATGACTTATTGAATGTTTAATAGAACAGGAACTGCGGCCATTTTAACGAGTCTGAATTAATGCAAAGTGCTACGAAAAACTGAGTGTGAATTTACCGGAAGTGCTGGAAGTTAGTGTTTTGCGAACAAATGACATTGTGCTAAGTTCTAAGTTCTACCAACTTTTAAAAGCAAATTTTTTTCAAATGCAAATGGCCAGTATAACAACGTTTAAATCTTTGGTTTAAATATAGAAAACGAATGTATTTTGAACCAACCCGCTGACATCCCAGTTTAGTTCAGCGGGGGTGCAAATGGCCAGTGTTATGATTTAAACTTGGAACCTGTGACGAACGCAAATCAGTGAACCGGCCAGTGTTTATGCTTGAATTTCGAACGTTTTGTGACTACCGAATATTCGAACCAGCCAGTGTTTAAGTGTGAAATTGGAACGTTTTGTGGAAACCCAACCAGCCAGTATCTTTGAATTTGGAGCCCATTGCCAATGCGGCGGGTGCGGCGCGATGTCGCCGGCGCGGGCTCTCCTCGCGGCCCTCCTGCTATGCCAACTGCTGTCGTACGGTGGCCACCAAGGACTCACCAAGATATTCTACACGTAAGAAAAAGAAACAGTTTTTATATAAGGATTGAGTAAAAAAATTGCTGACCAATCTTTAGGGTGTGATAATGATCAATGATCACTGATCATAATACCCATTTTCGAATTTCGAACCACGTTTCCCAACCCAAGGAACAAAGGTCACGAAATATGAAAAAATAATTGGCTCTCTCATACAAAACGTTGACTGAGCAACCACTATCAGTTTGCGGGACGCTGTCCCTCACACCCCGTATTAGGTAGCCGACCCCGTGAAATACGGGATAAGGCTAGGGAGATGATGATGATAATTCCTTCGTACTTGTACGTAGTATATTATATTACTCCATGTTCGTACCAATAAGTCATCATGGAATTTGAAAGGAAACCTACTTATTATCACCGCTGTATAAATGCATTCAGAAACCGGAATGCATATCAAAGCGGCAACGATACTTTGTAATTTGCATCGCTATTTCATGAATGATGAATTTTAATGGCGAAAGTATTTAATGGTGTATTAAACGTTCCACTGTTACTTTATGAATACTCAAGGTGATTTAATGCGTTTGAAAGTCATTCAACAATCTTGAAAAAATTACCTACGTCATTTCACATACATAAAATCACGCCTGTATCCCTAACGGGGTAGGCAGAGCAAAAAACGACCCAAACATAGGTTGTTCCGCCACGTCTGACAAGTTTCGAGGGCTAATACAGATGATGATTATGTATATTGCCATAGTGACGGGTTGTCAGCCCATCGCCTAAATTGCAATACTCTGAATGAAACCCTCGATTCCCTTAGCTGATTTTTACAGCATGCACGGGAGGAGATGCAGCTGGCACATTCTACGTTTTTCTATCACTCCCAGTCCACCTACGTCATTTCATGTTTCTTTTTTAATGCAAAACAGATAGATATAACGCATCACCTAGCACGTTATTGACCTTGTGCATACTTTAAACTTTTTATGGAAGAATGTTGAAATTAATTTAAAAAATCTTTGAAAACATCATAAATATGAGAAGTATGAAATTAAAATTTCGCCGCGGGCGGGCAGGGTTTTCACCTGTTTCCTTTAGATTTTCATATTTAAGAAATAAAAATAGTCTCAAAAATTCGTTAACATCCATCAGTGTGCTTGCAGGTGGTTAGGCAAATACATTGAGACAAGAAGCTCACATTCACAGAAAAATCAGATTACCAGTGCCTGGGTGAAAAATCAGTCTTCTTTTACAAGACCTACTGAGAAACGGACGGGCCTAAATACGATCCGACATTTCACAACCCAGACGACTGGAAAAGATCACTTACAAAACTCTGCAAATATTTTTACTTTAGGTACCTAACCTACTGCTCATTAAAGGGCGTTGGCACCAAAATAATACTGCTGTTACACTGAACCGCAAGCCGCAAGTAATTGAATACTATGTTACATCAATAGGTTCATTGGACATGCGGAGTGCAGATACATTTATTGGTTCAATTGAAACATTATGTTCCCTTTTGGTAAACAATGTGCTGCCCGTTGTTGGATTGGATTTTTGAGGGTGTGATGTGGACACCTTTTGTATTCCGAGCGTCCTTTTATGAAATGAGTCATCGCTACGCCAATGCGGTTGACCGCAACAAATAGTGCAGCATTTGGTCTTTTTTTAGGTCCTTATATGAGTTTGGTCTTTGATATAATTACCTTGCAGTATTTGGTCATTGATTTGATTACCCTCATATAAAATAGCAGGTCAAGGTCATGTCATGTATCAGATACTTTTGAAGTAACTTCATGAGCTCGCTCTATCGTCGACTTTGCATCTGTCACCTCTGCTCTGGTGGTAGAGTCAAGCGAAAACACAATGCATATTGAAAAGCACTAATAGTAAATAGCTACGATATTGCCCATTTTCTCTCTTTGAACACGAGCGTTTCTGGTGTAACTTTTTCATCTTTTGCTTTACTTTCTTCTGTTTCGTTGCTATCCACAATCGCAAACGTTTTGGTATCATTGTGCTGCTCCGAATCGTTGACGAACAATAATTCTTCGGGATTCTTCAAATCCAATTTGGCATTGTCTCCTAATGAGATGAGTATTGGCGGCTGTCCCGTGTCAGGTAATCTGGAACAAGAGAAAAATAACAATTACTTCAAGGTCCTTATGATATTTTGCGTAAGAACGAGTTAAGTAGAACCAATCCGACACCAACAAATTTTTGCTGCGCCTCTTGATTAATACCATATTTTTATTTGAGAAAGAAACTAAAAGAATTCAAACATCATAAGCGTTTATCATTAAGTTTATTGGAAATATCTGAATATACACTTGAAATATATTCTTATTGCTAAACACCTAATGATGCTAATCTAATTGTCGCTTTTAGTAACTATAAAGAGAGAAAATGGGCAATATCGTAGCTATTTACTATTAGTGCTTTTCAATATGCATTGTGTTTTCGCTTGACTCTACACCAGAGCAGAGGTGACAGATGCAAAGTCGACGATAGAGCGAGCTCATGAAGTTACTTCAAAAGTATCTGATACATGACATGACCTTGACCTGCTATTTTATATGAGGGTAATCAAATCAATGACCAAATACTGCAAAGGTAATTATATCAAAGACCAAACTCATATAAGGACCTAAAAAAAGACCAAATGCTGCACTATTTGTTGCGGTCAACCGCATTGGCGTAGCGATGACTCTAATTTCATAAAAAAAGGACGCTCGGAATACAAAAGGTGTCCACATCACACCCTCAAAAATCCAATCCAACAACGGGCAGCACATTGTTTACCAAAGGGAACATAATGTTTCAATTGAACCAATAAATGTATCTGCACTCCGCATGTCCAATGAACCTATTGATGTAACATAGTATTCAATTACTTGCGGCTTGCGGTTCAGTGTAACAGCAGTATTATTTTGGTGCCAACGCCCTTTAATGAGCAGTAGGTTAGGTACCTAAAGTAAAAATATTTGCAGAGTTTTGTAAGTGATCTTTTCCAGTCGTCTGGGTTGTGAAATGTCGGATCGTATTTAGGCCCGTCCGTTTCTCAGTAGGTCTTGTAAAAGAAGACTGATTTTTCACCCAGGCACTGGTAATCTGATTTTTCTGTGAATGTGAGCTTCTTGTCTCAATGTATTTGCCTAACCACCTGCAAGCACACTGATGGATGTTAACGAATTTTTGAGACTATTTTTATTTCTTAAATATGAAAATCTAAAGGAAACAGGTGAAAACCCTGCCCGCCCGCGGCGAAATTTTAATTTCATACTTCTCATATTTATGATGTTTTCAAAGATTTTTTTAAATTAATTTCAACATTCTTCCATAAAAAGTTTAAAGTATGCACAAGGTCAATAACGTGCTAGGTGATGCGTTATATCTATCTGTTTTTGCATTAAAAAAGAAACATGAAATGACGTAGGTGGACTGGGAGTGATAGAAAAACGTAGAATGTGCCAGCTGCATCTCCTCCCGTGCATGCTGTAAAAATCAGCTAAGGGAATCGAGGGTTTCATTCAGAGTATTGCAATTTAGGCGATGGGCTGACAACCCGTCACTATGGCAATATACATAATCATCATCTGTATTAGCCCTCGAAACTTGTCAGACGTGGCGGAACAACCTATGTTTGGGTCGTTTTTGCTCTGCCTACCCCGTTAGGGATACAGGCGTGATTTTATGTATGTGAAATGACGTAGGTAATTTTTTCAAGATTGTTGAATGACTTTCAAACGCATTAAATCACCTTGAGTATTCATAAAGTAACAGTGGAACGTTTAATACACATTAAATACTTTCGCCATTAAAATTCATCATTCATGAAATAGCGATGCAAATTACAAAGTATCGTTGCCGCTTTGATATGCATTCCGGTTTCTGAATGCATTTATACAGCGGTGATAATAAGTAGGTTTCCTTTCAAATTCCATGATGACTTATTGGTACGAACATGGAGTAATATAATATACTACGTACAAGTACGAAGGAATTATCATCATCATCTCCCTAGCCTTATCCCGTATTTCACGGGGTCGGCTACCTAATACGGGGTGTGAGGGACAGCGTCCCGCAAACTGATAGTGGTTGCTCAGTCAACGTTTTGTATGAGAGAGCCAATTATTTTTTCATATTTCGTGACCTTTGTTCCTTGGGTTGGGAAACGTGGTTCGAAATTTCGAAAATGGGTATTATGATCAGTGATCATTGATCATTATCACACCCTAAAGATTGGTCAGCAATTTTTTTACTCAATCCTTATATAAAAACTGTTTCTTTTTCTTACGTGTAGAATATCTTGGTGAGTCCTTGGTGGCCACCGTACGACAGCAGTTGGCATAGCAGGAGGGCCGCGAGGAGAGCCCGCGCCGGCGACATCGCGCCGCACCCCGCCGCATTGGCAATGGGCTCCAAATTCAAAGATACTGGCTGGTTGGGTTTCCACAAAACGTTCCAATTTCACACTTAAACACTGGCTGGTTCGAATATTCGGTAGTCACAAAACGTTCGAAATTCAAGCATAAACACTGGCCGGTTCACTGATTTGCGTTCGTCACAGGTTCCAAGTTTAAATCATAACACTGGCCATTTGCACCCCCGCTGAACTAAACTGGGATGTCAGCGGGTTGGTTCAAAATACATTCGTTTTCTATATTTAAACCAAAGATTTAAACGTTGTTATACTGGCCATTTGCATTTGAAAAAAATTTGCTTTTAAAAGTTGGTAGAACTTAGAACTTAGCACAATGTCATTTGTTCGCAAAACACTAACTTCCAGCACTTCCGGTAAATTCACACTCAGTTTTTCGTAGCACTTTGCATTAATTCAGACTCGTTAAAATGGCCGCAGTTCCTGTTCTATTAAACATTCAATAAGTTTCGGCACGAAATTGGCGTTACTGGTGTTCGGATTTCAAATTCTACTACTGGCATGTTACAACTTATTAATTTCTTTATTTTCAAGGCCTCCTCTTGCGTCTTATGTAATGTAAGTAATTCTTTGTATCAGTGAGATATCATTATGCGAATGTTTGGCAAATAAAGAACTCTGTAACAATAAGTGTTGATGCAATGAAAGTCTACTGGTCATTTCAATGGGGATAAAAACGCAAAGCTAATTGCAGATGGCGCCACTGTTGAGTGTTCCAAAAGAGATCAATGAGAAGACACAAAACTGACATTGATATTGATATTGACTATACATACTGAAACCCTCGAATTTCTTAGCTGATTTTTACAGCATGCCCGGGAGGAGATGCACCTGGCACTTTCTATGTTTTTCTATCGCTCCCAGTCCAGCATGGAAGTTTACTTTAGCTATGTAATATGCTCATAATTGTTTAATAAAATAAGACATTACGTGAGAATGTCTCAGGCACGTTCGAGCACATTCCGCATTTCTCATGCGGGCTCAAAATTCAACAAACACGCCGGTAAGACGTGAATGTCTGAAATTATTGCAACTTTACAGTAAAGGTTGGTATACAATATGTGATTTACAATAATTTAATAAGGTCTTTATAAAAAATTCTTTACCCAAAGTGCAAGTAATGGAACTCATAAGTAGATAACTTATTCGTAGATATTTATTTGAGCCAAAGGTTCAAATAGAAAGGTTCCAAAAGTAGACAACTCTATTATATTTACAACAAAATAAAGTACTTAGTGCACCATATAAATAGCATTTTATTCATACTTTTTTTTTTTTTAGTTTTAGCACAGTATTATTCAACAGTATGACGTTCCGGCTAACGTCAGACTACGTCAGACTCATATATTATACTGTGCTTTTAGACACAATCGACTAGTGGTTCTAATAAGGAATTAAATCAATCTGTTGGTCCATCAACTTGATTGTGAAACATGTGTGCGAGTATTTGCGAAGTTGGTCAATTGAAATGTCAGCTAGATCAATGAACGGGCGAATGAATTTAATCAATTGGAACGCATGATATTATAACTGACTGAGATATGATTTTATAGCTATCTATAACAGTGAGTGAAAAAAATAGCTGACCAAATTTTAGGGTGTGCGTGATTCTATCCATTAAACAGAACAACTTTCCCCCATTTTGTATGGAAGGTCTAATTTTTATTTTCGTTTTTCGACCTATGTTCCTTAGGGAAAGTTGTTCAGTTTCATGGGTAGATTCACACCTTTCTTGATGCATATACCCGTCCTGTTACGAGTTGTATAGTGTTATTTCAACACAATAAAACCTTCGTAATATTTTACTGAGTGCTACAGTATGCTCGGAAAGATACACAGTAATTGTATCAATATATCTTTTTGTTCTCACTTAATCTGGCTACGAAATGGGACTAAGAGGAAAATACTTAGTTTCAAAGTGGACTATTTATCAGCCAACTTGTACCTAAACTTACGAATGCTTTCACTGCTGAGACTATTATAAGTACTAAGTACGTAAAGTACCTAAGTAAAGTTACAGTAATTGGTTTCAACAATAACGATACTGTGCGCAAACGCCGCCATTATCCGAGATAACGTTGATTGTCTTGTGATAATTATCATCTCAACTAACTTTCACTTACTAGGAGCATGCTAAGGGCTCATTTGCAATAGTTGTGGTTTGCTACAACTTTTGTTTAGCTATTAATACAGGGTAAAAAAATACAGTCAAAGAAGTACTATATTTGGCTATACAACTTTAGGTTAGCTATGAAACAACGTGTTTGCCTACGCGCAAGCGCATGTGGTTGCAATTTGTACTCGATTGTCGCACGCTGGGGGTGCGCCCACGCAATGCGTCTGGTTAAGATTCAATGGAATGAAGCATGGCGAAATACTGTCTCGGTAGTAGAGAATGAAAAAGTAGTAGAGATTTTTTGTTGGAAATGAATTTGCTATATTGAGACGAGACAGACACAGAGTCAACGATGGAGCGAACTCACTCAAAAAAAATGCGCCTGTCCTCTCCGACAATAGTAAGCCCCGTTCCAAATCTAGCAGAAAAGCAAATGCTTTATTAGAGCTTTTCTAAAATAAAACCTACGTTCCTTGCATTTAAGGCGCAGAGTTGACAACACTTTGATTCGTTTCAGAAACAGGAGGTGTGATTTCTAAAATGTCAGCGGACATTTCTTATGCTCCAACAAACCTCCCATCAAACAAATCACGAGCACCATCAATTAGCTGGAACACAATGTGGTGAGAGCGAACATTGGAACCAGTAGATAGATCTAAGCACCAAAGGGTGCGCCTGCGCAGCTCGCAGCGTAGGCGAACTGGATGTTTGTGAAACCTTCGGATTGTTCGAATACACGCAGGAGTAAATTAGACAAGGTTGAGAAATAGTGATGAAGATGAAGATTTGTATGTTTAAGGTAGGTTTCACTACACTATAGAAGAGCTAAAATTTCCGTAAGGTTAGTAAATTTTTATTTCCCAGATCGAAACTAGCTATGAAATCTGCGACTACATATGGGCCTAAAGGAAACTAATGTAAGTACGAATCTGTTTCTTTGCACGACGTTTCGACCTTAAACTCACTTTGTTTCGTGATTTAGGTATGCTTCGATCCGATGTGATGATATAACGATATGTTCATGTGTGTAAAGCGCGAAGTATTACACAAACGTAGACTAGACATCACCAACTACCTAAAGTAAAGTCATGTGCAGAAACTAGTCTCTATTTCAATGGTACAACTGACAAAAATCATTGTCAGTAGTACCATTAATGGTACAACTCAATGATACAACTGACACAACGGGCTAAAAAGTGTGTATTTTCCCCTAATATGTTAATATCCTTGTATTCCCCTGGTCTTTCACCAATTTGAAGTCTTCGGTCTTCCATGTTTTTCGATCAGTCCTCAAATCCATAATCACACCATTCCAATCAAATTCAGATTTAATATGAGGCTTGAATCCATGGGCTTAGGCTACGAGATTTCACACGTTCCAATCAGAACCAACCAATCCCTAATCTCACTTTCCTTTCCACTAGTTTCTACTTAAAACTCAGTGTCGTTAGTCTACTACGTTTCCCACTATGAATGGGCCCACGGTTCGGAGGCAGATTTAAACCCACACAAATCTCTTCCTAACACTACTTCTAAATTGAAATCCCGTTTATTCAATTATATTCACACTGAAGTTTATGCCCATAATACTGGTCCCATAACTAGAGGCACCCTGAAATGGTATAAAGTAGGTTTATATTCGATTTCTGGAACTTGATTTAGTTATTTTAATCTATAAAATATGAGGTTGTTATGAATTGTATGAAGACATATGAATTAGAGGTGAATGAAATAAGAGTTAGAGGTTTTACTAATATTTACTACGAAAGAGGCTTATTTAAAGTAATTTATTAACTGCAGTGCTGTTTATCGTGAGAATTTACCCTATTTGAGTTTGATATTGTAAATGTATAGATGCTGCTCAGTCCTGTATAAGTTCTCTGATGTAGCTCTCATTATTGGGCAAAGTCCTCCCGCCACTAATCTCTCCACGACTCTATCCTGTGCTTCTACCGACCAAAACTTAAGAGTAATACCATACCAATAATTTATTCTATGAGAGGCAGGTACTTAGTCTACCCAGACGACAGATCTACGACTGATTGGGCTTGGCCGCTTGTCTCCTCAAATTGAATTCTGTAGACAGCACGTTTCTCTAATAAGGTACAATGCCAGCGAGTTATCACCGCCGGTGCTATAATGGTGCTATACAGGTTCGTTATGCGCCTACGAGTGGAGTAAGCGGTAGTGTAGGTGTGTCGTGGGCTTGATGTAGCATCCAGGTGTGATGCGCATTCATTTTGTAAGTGACCACACTAAGATGGTTGACAAGAGCAGAGAGAATCGGACGCAGATAGGACAAAAACATTCATCCGGCACCAGAAAATTTTCAATCAGGTGATCCACCACACTAGTGGTGATGTTTTAACTAAACTAAAAACAACAGCAAGCTCAAGTTTCAAATGTTTTGCGATACTAATATCCAATATGAAAATGTCCCACCTGAAACCTAGATTAGACTGAAATAAGTCCGATATGAATATAAACCACGTGGATTGATATTCTATGCTAATCCTATCAATATGTGCTTACTTATATTATAAGCTGGTAAAGTCTAGGTACCTAAACTACCAAACAATTGTTACAGAGTACATTAATCAGTCCAATATTACAGTAATTCCAGAGTAACTGACTATTGTTGCGCAGTGTCTTGATTGCTACTAGATGTTTATTGCAGCCGTTACTGTTGGTAGTTGACAACTTATTGAGGTAGTAAGTAAATGCGGATAGAACCTATATAGCACCTATATATTACCTATAGTGCTAAAGTCATAAATAAATGTGTAGTTTATGGTTACAAGCTTTGTAACTGATGCCTTGTCGGATCTATGGGACTATTTCAACGCCTTTCTAAGGTCAAATCAAGACGATAATTTTAGGAGAAAATTATGTGCGTTTAAATTAAAGACAGGAAACTATAGTTTTAAATAACAATGCACCACCACAAAAAAAATACTTACGTTATTTGCGTGATTTTTTCAAATATTAAAGTGCCATAACTAGTCTAAGATAATAAGATATTGTGTTTAAATCGGGGCTTGAAATACATGGAAACCGGAAAAACAAAGGCACAAAAAAAATGTACAACACAATCGATTGCGCACGCGAATCCGATCGCCGATCATAGCAAGGCCACAATATACTCATGTAGTAGAGTTGACTGCAACTATATCCTAAACAACAACTCTACGATAAAATTACGAAGAAATTTAAAATTTTATTATGTGAAAAACATAGAATGTGCCAGATGCATCTTCTCCCGGCATATGCTGTAAAAACCAGCTATTAAGGGATTCGAAGGTTTCAGTATATTGTAATTCAGGCGATGGGCTGACAACCTATCACTACAGCAATTATACAGATCTATCTTGTCAAGTGTGGCGTCACGACCTTTGTTTGCATCGTTGACGCTATGCCTACCCCATTAAGGATACAGGCGTGATAGTATGTATACGTATGTATGAGAACCAGTTTCAATTGGTGTAAAGATGCAAAGCAAATAGAAAAACGTCTCTTCTTTTATTTTTGTCAAGATAATTATATTAGCGATAAAGATAGCGGCATAGAATAAACAAATTAAACCCCATGTAGAGTAGAAATAGAGTCGTGATGTATGCTGGAGGTTTTGGAGGACTTTACCTAAAGACATTATGATATAATGAGCATACATACATTCTTAAATACCACGTATCATCATAAACCAGGTACGAGTATTTTATTGGTATTCAAGTTTCTTTTTGTAACTTTAACGTACATACAAGTTGCGTATAAAGCTTTTAACAAATAATTTTTAGCGAGATACCTAAACCTCTGCATATATTTCTATGAAGCTTACATCAACATATTGCTTTAAAAATTATATTTTCACCAAAAAAGTGAGAAGATGACTAAGTATCACGATCAATTTAGCAGAGTGGTAACAAACGCACAATAAATATCAGCCTTTTTATCTCGATATTTATGAAATAGTACGTGTTTACCACCGCATTTATCAAGTTTTGCCAGTATTTGCGATACGGAAAGAAACCAATGTCGCACTTCGAGTTTCAACTTGCGTTTTTGTTCCATACAAGTAATTTAAGGCTTAGTTTTTTAGCGCAGACGTGCCAACGTGCAATATGATAGGCCAGTTTGGAATAGTATTTCCTGGTTTATTTTATAGCGGTGTTAAAACTATATATTCTAGTGAGAATTTATTATTCCAGAACAAACTTCAAGGAAATATCGAATTTTATGAACGTAAACGTGCTAATATATTAAGTTATGTATCTGAATCTTATGATCTTAGATTTTATTATGTAATGTGATATTTGTCAGGATCATGAATGACTTACCTCTAGGCATGATAAAAAAAAAAACATACATACATACATAACATCACGTCTCTTACCCGGAGGGGTAGGCAGAGATCACATCCTTCCACTTGCTGATCCTTGCAAACTTCTTTCGCTTTATCTAAATTCATCAATTTTTATGCACGCTCGTCGGATTAACTCTTGACCTGACCTTTCTCTAAGACATCCCCATTTTGATCGCGGTACGTTCGTTTGTCGTAATAAAAAAAAAAGACTTAAGTATGTAGCTCGAAAGTTAGTTTCAGCTACTAGGACTAGTTTTGTACAAGGTGCTATTTTTAGTAGGGGCAAGATCGTTCAGTTACTTCCATGCTGGACTGGGAGAGATAGAAAAACATAGAATGTGCCAGCTGCATCTCCTCCCGGGCATGCTGTAAAAATCAGCTAAGGGATCTGAGGGTTTCAGTATTATAATTTAGGCGATGGGCTGACAACCTGTCACTATTAGCAATACACAGATCTATCTGGAATAACCCTCAAAACTTGTCAGACGTGGCGTAATGACCTTTGTTTTGGTCGTTAACGCTCTGCCTACCCCATTAGGGATAAAGGCGTGATTGTATGTATGTAAGATCGTTCAGTATCAATAAAGAGGTAATTCAAGATAACCTATCGTTAACATAGAAATATATTTGATGTCTTCTCATATATCTAGTTTATAGCGCATCATAACACTCGTTAACCTATATTCTTTACATATGGTTTCTCTCTAAATACCTATAAAATGAAATAATAAAATTCTGAGACATAAAGTGAAATTCTGTAAGTCACTGAAAGCTGTGCTGAAAGTTAAACGTATTTTTATGCAAAATTTATCAGCTGATCGAGTTATAAAAGTTACCTACCTAATAATAACGTATAAGTATTTTTAATTCTACCTTTCACTATAGCCATACACATTACAATCTAGCAAAATTGGTCAGACGTGGCGAAAACGCTTTTCACTAGGCGTTTTACAATCTGCCTACCCGGTAAGTAAGGGATAAAGGCGTGACTTTACGTATGTGTGTATTTAATTTTTCGAATGCTGCTGTAGTATTTATTTATCGTATGGCATTATTTTGCTGCGAGGTCCAGAGGACAGGTGCAGCAGCCGGTTGTGTTGCACTCTTAGCACCGCCCGGGGTCACGTGTAGGATTTTTAAGGTAGTTCCTATGGACGTGGAGTAACATCGATCAGTAACGACCAGACAATCAGGTGGATTCAACCGGCATTGTCCTAACCAAACTGGGGAAAATCTCACAAAGTGATAAATAGACAAATATCAACTTTGTTTTCCCCCCTGGGAATCGAACCTTCGGATCGTGAGCCCATGGCTCAGACCACTAGACCACGGAGGCTGCTGTAGTAAAAACCGAGTTTACCAAAACAAACAGTAATAAAGTATTGGCCGAGATACACACACACGTGTTTCAGTTTCAGCGACGCAAAATTCCAGACTTTTGTTGATTTTCAGCTTGAATTACTCATTGTTCGCTTATTTACGGGAAAAGCAAATACACAGAAGTTTTATTTTGATCACAATCAACAAATGTTCTATATCCTGGTAGCATTTTAATAGTTTATTTGCAAGGATGGCTATAAAGGCTTTCAATCTTTTTAATAACTCGACCAAGCTGTTTTTTTTTTAAAGATGTAAATAAGACTTATAAGCATTCACGATTATTTTCACTCATTTTACTTATTAACCAGGTGAATTGAAAAGCGATAATTTTTGGTGATAAACACACAGTCCACCCGCGACCACGACTCGTGTAACCGAGTTAAAAAGTCGGGATAAAGACGATTTCCCTATGTGTTAGGAAACTCAACTTTTTGGGAAGTCGACATTTTAGGAAGTCGACCGAATGGTCCTAAAGGGTGTTTACCATGTAAATGAGTAACAAATACTCTAGAACCTACTAAACTAAAGAGACCACATAACTCTGTAGGACTTCAAGGTCTACAAGCGACCTGGTTTCTCGAGACGAACTCGCGGAACGTGACAATCTTGCTAAATATAGCCATTCTAGTTTTTTTTTTCTTTTTCGCGAATTTCTTTTTAGTTTTTTGTAAGATCACGTTTATTAAAAATAGCGTATCTTTCGTAGATTGCAAAGCTATTGTCTTTTCTTATCTAGCTAGAATTTTGATGAAATCCTTAATTTATTTTAAATGGGAGCTAAATAACTATTTATTTATAGGATCTCAATAACTATTTATTTAGCTCCCATGCAGGTGATCTAGTTTTAAGTTTGCCACGTATTCACTAAAGCCTATTATTTATTTTTCCAAATATTACAGAAATACCTACAATCTTTATTTGTAGGTGATTTCAATTACTCACCAGCATATTTTAATTTTTATTGGAATATGGACACCCTCTACTCCAAAGCACTGTGTATTTTGTTTACCTACGCTTTTCTTGGAAGACCCTTTCTTAAATTTCTAGAAATCTGGATTTTATATGTTCATCGGATGTTTAATATTAGTTTCATTATTTACCATAGGTTTAGATACCGTAATGATAAATCCTTACACGTTAGCAACAGTTAATAATTTTACAATGCAATAAAGTAAATGATTACCATTGAATAGTACCTATTAACTACCAATAAATTAACTAATAACCGTTATAAGCGCTAGTTATTATAAGGTTATCATAACTTTATTATTGTAAGAAATTTACTAGGTAAGAGATATTATGAAAAGATCATCTAGATAAAACGATTTCATGTTCAAACAAAGGAAAAGCGATATCAAAATAAAGTTATTATTTATAATAACGATCTTGACTATATTATCGAAATAAAATATCTGATAATATTTCCCTGCTTACTAATTCGTATGGCTTCATTTGAAAAATAACCCAGAATATTTTCTTATTATACTTCAAACCAAAACAAAAAATGCTGGTCTGGGAGCGATAGAAAAACATAGAATGTTCCAGCTGCCTTTCTTCCCAATCATGATGTAGAAGTCAGCCAAAGGGATTCGTGGGTTATTGTACTTAATTAATTAACGATACACATTTCGATCTAAAATTGCCAATGCCCTCAATGTTTGCCAGACGTGGCGAAATCTCCTTTTACTAGGCGTTTTACCCCGTAAGGGATAACTCGTATTGCAATGCATTCTCATCGCAACAACAAGCGCATATTAAATACGTTCCCATACCATGACGTGTGTAAATAACACGTGTGTAAATAACACCCTGAATGACATGACGACTGTATTTTCTATACACGTGTAAGTAGTTCATCGTACTGTTAGCGATAGAGAACTGATAATGGTAAAGCATGAGTACATGCAATAAGTCATAATCATAACATAATCCATGCTACAATGCTATGTGTGCAATGTGCATGCATGAGGACTACTCATGTAAATCTACTGTTATATTATAACAATCACTTTAATTTTTTACCAAACCTAAAAGTGGATACTTAAGTGGACTTTGAATAAATAAAAATCTTGTTCAACAGTTGTTAACCCGTTTGTTACCAAGAATTGCTTCGGTCCCTTCCCGCTAGTGTCGTGAAAGTCTCTTAAGAATGAATCCAGGAATCAAGCAGCAGCGTTCTTGTGAATATAAATTTTGCATTATGATAGCCGAATAGCCTGCCGAACGTGACAGTACAAGAGAGTCCACTTAAATAAGTACACTCAAAAATACCCTTAGACATACCTATTTTCCATACCCTTAGGAAAGAAGGACCACCGTCCAGGATGAGAGACTTCTTTTTGTGGGTATTTCGATTCGAGCAACTTGATGAACCTAGGTGTCTCCGTTATTAAACCGCCTAATAGCACAGCTAATGGGCATTTGCCGTGGTTTCCGTAGTAACGACCAAAGACAGCGTCACCGGGACCGACGGCTTAATATGATCTCCGAAGCACGAAGTCCATTTTCTTATAAACAATCAGGTGATTCAGCCTGCATTTTCTTAACCAAACTGGCGAAAATCTCACAAAATGATAGATTAACTAACACACATGATGTTCTGTGTCGTTCTGTTTTCTAGATCGGAAGCCCATTGCTCAGACCACTCTACAGAGGCAATGACTTTCAGTGGCTGAAATAAAGACGAACGGTGTGCATTCCAACGTGTCAGTCAACGGTAATTCAATTTACCAGTATCAGCCGGCTATCAAGACAGATCACGCGCAAAGTTCAACTTTTTCTTGGACAGTAATACTAACGCACGCACAGTTCATCGGATTCAGTATTCAGCTATGTAGCGACGGATTTAATGCTCCCATGCACTGGGAGAGATAGAAGAACATAGAATGTTCCTGCTGCTTTTCTTCCCGGATATACTATAGAAGTCAGCTTTGGGCGTCAAGGGCTTCGGTGTTTTGTATAATTTAGTCGACGGGCGGACAACCAATAAAATGATCCACAATATTTGCCAGACATGGAGAAAAAGCCCTACCAACCCTGTAACCCTACTGGCGTGTATTAACAAGCGAAGACAGATCACGCGCGAAGTTCAAGCTATTCTTGGACAGTAATACTAACGCACGCACAGTTGATCGGATTCATTATTCAGCTATGTAGCAGCGGATTTAATGCTGCAATGCACTTGCAGACAGACAGAGTTACTTTCGTATTTCTATTGGAGAGAAAAATATTGTTTCTTGCTAGCTTTCTTAGTAAAGTCAATATCACATCAAAGGTAAAAGTCTCACAAAGGTTTTGAATAGAAACACGTAACAAATTGATAAAAATGCATGAAATTACAACTGAATTTGCAATTAGGTAGATTGGAAATTGGAAACAAAAAGAATAATTCGAAAATTTTACTCGTGAAGTAATACTTACTAATATTTTGATTTTTCAAAGAGTTGCGTCTCCCAATACGTTCACAACCCCTTCGTTTCACTCCTTCGAACATGTTATTTATAAATTCTTACACCCTATATATTTAGATCGCGGATTACGATAAAACTCACGGAATCTCTTTACTAACAATTCTATCAATCTTATCGAATGTGAATTGAATATGCAACAGTTACGTTCACCCGTGCGTGTTGTAAAAGTGGAGCAAAGATTATTCAATAAATCAAATGATAGAAAAACTATTCAATTATTAGATTATACAGGGTGTAAGGGACAGCTTCCCGCAAACTGATAGGAGTTGCTCAGTCTACGAAACTGAATAACATTGACAAGGATGTTCTTTCAGATAAGAATAAATAAATATACATACATAAAATCACGCCTTTATCCCTAATGGGGTAGGCAGAGCAAAATAAATAAATATACTTCTCCATACAAAATCATTCATTTCAATTCTTCATTTCCTTCACTTAAATTTAAAAGAAAGAGCCTTATTTTTCAATCCAATGCAAAACAACCAACCTATGTTATTTATTTCTATTTTCTTGCAGACATTAAGAAGGATCTTCAAGCAAATCGATGTCTCCCGAGTGTCACGTTACCGAACCGTTATTTAGTATGGTTAACCGTAACATAACGTTACTCGTTATGTCAGGATGAGCACTATGGTTTACTATGTCAGTGCAGTTAAGTGTGGATTTGTCTTTATGGCATGGCAAGCACGGTTTACACCACCGTCTATTGAGACATTTAAACAGCGAACAAGACAGTTCTTTTTAGATAATAATAATTAACTATTTATCCTGTCGTCCGTAGCATAATATGTATTAGTTTATTATAAATATGTATATTATTATATATATATAATTATATATATATATACCTATATTAGTTTATATTAGTTAAGTATAATATTTGTTTAGTAGTATGTATAGATGTATAGTATTGTTTAAGTATTAGTATAAACTTAGTTATAAAATTACTTTGCACTATCCCGCTTTCTGCTATGTACTATCCTTACACCCTAAGGTTGCCTGGTAGAAATTGCTGCTTTAGCAATAAGGCCGCCTATATTGTACTGTTTTGTTCCTTTCTTTTCTGTTGTATGTATTTGTGTTTCTTTGTGCAATAAAGTATTTTGTATTGTATTGTATTGTTTAGCATTATTGCAGGGAACGCTGCTAGGCTGCAAGCCATTCCCTGGATTAATCCCTTAGTTAGTTGACAATACGTCAAGATTTCGTTCGCGAAATAAATGCGAAATAAAAACATCCATGTTTTCAATTTATTCCAATTTGTGTATAATACGTTGATAAAAAGCAAGAAATTCAAGCCTAAACGGCAATATATGATTTGATGTGGTATTACTCAATTCAAAACCGATGTTAAACGTGCAATAAGTTGAGATAGGTTAAATTGTACCTACACTTTACAGACAAGAAAACACCATTAAAAACTTAAGATAATTTTGTACATTGTACAATAATTTATCATTATCTTTTTATGATAAGGCTACAAAAAGAAATTAGAAAAAAAATATATTGAGGAAATGTATCTTAAAAAGAAAAAATAGTACACGAAAGAACTCGTCATTTCCGAGGCAAATGAGTAGAGGCTTACGTGCATAAGACATAATTACGTATTGAGACTTCCCGGCATGCCATCCTTCCTTTTAAAGACTAAATGTAGGAAATGGATATTGATCTAGGTCATGCGTATTCATATAATGGGCGGTTTACATTGTTCAAGTGCATTAGGACAGTTCATAGTTGTATTCAAGTTGGTAAGTTGGC
>JARACY010005333.1:0-22337 GCA_029255725.1 Scrobipalpa atriplicella | reverse complement strand
GTAACAAGCAAAAGACTGCTTTAGAAGTAAGCACGTAGCACTTTGCTACGTGACTTAAATACACAGAGGAACTGTGAGATTTTGATTGTAGAAATCATAAATATGCCTATTCAAATATTGCCTATCAAGCACCAACACGAAGATTAAAAAAAATCTCAAAATTAGGTAGGTACTTCAGTAGCGTTCAGTGGGTTTTGCGTCCAAATAAAGTAGTACAAAGTAGCGTCCGGTGTCAGGTAGCGTCGCCTGCGCCACTCCGTCGCCGCGCGTATATCATTTTTATCGCTCACTGCCCGCGTGTTCATTGCTTACGTATTTCATGTGGGGTGCAACTATTGGTGCAATTGACACTTATATGTTGTCAGAGCTTTATGTAAAATACCTATTTTATAGTGGTATAGTTACCTCAGACTTCTTGAGAACCATAGGTACCTAGACGATATTTTATACTTCCACCGGGACTGATAAAAAAAACAGAATTTTCCAAATGTTTGTCTACGTTGAACAACTGTACAAATCAGAGAAGGGAGCCGAGGTTTAAGTGTGTAATACCTAGCAATTATTTACAATTTAGATGATGGGCTGATAATCTGTTACCATAGTAATAGGTATACCTACTAATATCCTATATTTGGATAAGCCACGGAAGCTAATTAAACGGTGGAATAACAGTGTCATTTTTAGTCAGTACACAATCTGATAGGGGCTGCTCAGACAACTTTACTGAACTTCTTCACAAAACACTGTACTTTTAAAAACTTATTTTACCCATGAAAAAGATTTAAGGTGGATCGAGAATCAGTCTCATGGTAGAGTTCAAACGGACACATCGCAATCGCACTCTCAAGTGGAGTCGTTTCTTTTTAGACGCCGTTTAGTCAACTGTGTATTGGAGATGAATGTTTATCGGCCGGCCATTTGTTCCCCACACCTACGTACAGACGAACAGCACGGATTTTTATTGATTAAAGTACCTCTGTACTACCCGTGTTAAGTTTTAAGCTGAATACAGTTTCTTTTGTGTGTGTTCTTTATATTGCAAGGACATAGTTCTGTTTGTAGATAGCACGTTCATTTGTATGAAAGCCAACCCAGTGTCAGCGGGATTGAATGGACTGCATTAAACATTAACTTAATTCCAACTACATGCTTTCAGCAAATTAACTCAGAAAACTTTCGAAAACATTAACATTCCTGGAACGAAACTCGAATCTAGTCCACATATGCAAGTACAAACACAGCGCGAACTATTTAATCAACTCATGAAATATGCATTTGCCGAAATTCTGCCAGTCCATCAGCTGGGCCTTATCGACGACGGCGCTTATCATCAACAGGTCCGAGTCGGCTCGTGTGCTGTTATCTCTCGCTACAAATAGTCACTGCCCAACCCTAGCCGAAACAGACTATCGACCCGAACGCTGCCTTCCGAAATGTGACCTAAAGTCTTACATACTTAGACACACTTTCGTAGTTTCCGATTAAGTGAATAGAGCGCATAATCACGGATAAACGCATTGTCACAGTGTATTACGGGCGGGTGCCTAATGCGCCTAATTCACGACAATGTAGACAAGTCGTCTGCACGTATGTCAGTTATTTTGATTCAATTGCATTGTGTGTACGTAATTGGATTCCCGTGTAGATCGATGTGTAGGCGGCTTACGTTGTTTGCGATAGGGTGAGTTATGTAACCGTAAATGCCTCGGTATAGAACAGATAATGCTGTATTCCAAGACAACAGTTTTGTCTTTCAACGCGTTGTAAACGCACGCTACTTTGCGCTACGTTGAACATTTTGTACTCTAAAATTTACAATTCCTTTAATTTGTATCTTTTGACCGTTTTTAAAATGTAAATATTTATCTGATCTCTAGAATTGGCACTGATAATATTTTCTCTTTAATTTTTCTAATACATTGTAGTTTAATAGTTGTATGTTCTTTATATGGGGTTGAAAGCTAAGCAACATGTTACTTTTATTATGGCTAGGTTTACGAGATCCACCAGTTTCAATGGCTGCCACATCGGTAATGGTAGCAATTCGTAGTTGCAAAAAACACGACTTAATATCATAGACTTGTCCTGTAATTTTCAATCATGAGAGACCAGAAAGGAACGGCAATAATTTCAGTCAAAGATTAAGTTAAGTCGTGCCCTCTACAAATCGATAATAACGTGTCACAAGCTTCTTAATGGCAATATAAAAATAATACTCATAAAAATACACGGTCTTTATTTATTTATAATTTAAAGGTTTAGGATCCCCAAATGAAATTGAAGAGCTTTTCTAAATCATTTATAGTTCTTGGGCATAAATAAACATAAATTCTTTGGTATTGAATACTTTAACCAACTCCACGTCGTCTTGATAATAAAAAAAAAGTTTCTCATGTTCCACTATAACCAAAACTCGTTATATGGCAACAAAAAAACCTAAACAAAAATAGGCCTTACCAGATAATCCTTTGTCCAAATAAATTGTGTTGCAGGATGATTTAATGAATGGCTTTGTAAGCTGACCCATATCGATCCCTAAAGACTTTACCGCCATAACTGTCCTTTAAGGGCCTTGTAGGTCAAATTTATAAAGGGTTATTTCTATAATTTTGTCGTTTACGTAAGCAAGTGCCTTTTGCGTAATAATAAAAATAAGATATAAGTTTGCGACAGCAGCTGCAAATCGTACATGAATCAGTTAATCGTTAGTATTTCCCTTAGAGCAACACAATTTATTTGGACAAAGGATTATCTGGTAAGGCCTATTTTTGTTTAGGTTTTTTTGTTGCCATATAACGAGTTTTGGTTATAGTGGAACATGAGAAACTTTTTTTTTATTATCAAGACGACGTGGAGTTGGTTAAAGTATTCAATACCAAAGAATTTATGTTTATTTATGCCCAAGAACTATAAATGATTTAGAAAAGCTCTTCAATTTCATTTGGGGATCCTAAACCTTTAAATTATAAATAAATAAAGACCGTGTATTTTTATGAGTATTATTTTTATATTGCCATTAAGAAGCTTGTGACACGTTATTATCGATTTGTAGAGGGCACGACTTAACTTAATCTTTGACTGAAATTATTGCCGTTCCTTTCTGGTCTCTCATGATTGAAAATTACAGGACAAGTCTATGATATTAAGTCGTGTTTTTTGCAACTACGAATTGCTACCATTACCGATGTGGCAGCCATTGAAACTGGTGGATCTCGTAAACCTAGCCATAATAAAAGTAACATGTTGCTTAGCTTTCAACCCCATATAAAGAACATACAACTATTAAACTACAATGTATTAGAAAAATTAAAGAGAAAATATTATCAGTGCCAATTCTAGAGATCAGATAAATATTTACATTTTAAAAACGGTCAAAAGATACAAATTAAAGGAATTGTAAATTTTAGAGTACAAAATGTTCAACGTAGCGCAAAGTAGCGTGCGTTTACAACGCGTTGAAAGACAAAACTGTTGTCTTGGAATACAGCATTATCTGTTCTATACCGAGGCATTTACGGTTACATAACTCACCCTATCGCAAACAACGTAAGCCGCCTACACATCGATCTACACGGGAATCCAATTACGTACACACAATGCAATTGAATCAAAATAACTGACATACGTGCAGACGACTTGTCTACATTGTCGTGAATTAGGCGCATTAGGCACCCGCCCGTAATACACTGTGACAATGCGTTTATCCGTGATTATGCGCTCTATTCACTTAATCGGAAACTACGAAAGTGTGTCTAAGTATGTAAGACTTTAGGTCACATTTCGGAAGGCAGCGTTCGGGTCGATAGTCTGTTTCGGCTAGGGTTGGGCAGTGACTATTTGTAGCGAGAGATAACAGCACACGAGCCGACTCGGACCTGTTGATGATAAGCGCCGTCGTCGATAAGGCCCAGCTGATGGACTGGCAGAATTTCGGCAAATGCATATTTCATGAGTTGATTAAATAGTTCGCGCTGTGTTTGTACTTGCATATGTGGACTAGATTCGAGTTTCGTTCCAGGAATGTTAATGTTTTCGAAAGTTTTCTGAGTTAATTTGCTGAAAGCATGTAGTTGGAATTAAGTTAATGTTTAATGCAGTCCATTCAATCCCGCTGACACTGGGTTGGCTTTCATACAAATGAACGTGCTATCTACAAACAGAACTATGTCCTTGCAATATAAAGAACACACACAAAAGAAACTGTATTCAGCTTAAAACTTAACACGGGTAGTACAGAGGTACTTTAATCAATAAAAATCCGTGCTGTTCGTCTGTACGTAGGTGTGGGGAACAAATGGCCGGCCGATAAACATTCATCTCCAATACACAGTTGACTAAACGGCGTCTAAAAAGATTGCCTCCATCTGTCTGTATTTAAATGCACGTAGCAAATTGCTACGGCGTAGTACATCCCAATGCCATATTTTGTAACAAGCAAAAGACTGCTTTAAAGTAAGCACGTCACTTGTCAATACTTAAATACACAAGAACTGGGAATTTTGATTGTAGAAATCATAAATATGCCTATTCAAATATTGCCTATCAAGCACCAACACGAAGATTAAAAAAAATCTCAAAATTAGGTAGGTACTTCAGTAGCGTTCAGTGGGTTTTGCGTCCAAATAAAGTAGTACAAAGTAGCGTCCGGTGTCAGGTAGCGTCGCCTGCGCCACTCCGTCGCCGCGCGTATATCATTTTTATCGCTCACTGCCCGCGTGTTCATTGCTTACGTATTTCATGTGGGGTGCAACTATTGGTGCAATTGACACTTATATGTTGTCAGAGCTTTATGTAAAATACCTATTTTATAGTGGTATAGTTACCTCAGACTTCTTGAGAACCATAGGTACCTAGACGATATTTTATACTTCCACCGGGACTGATAAAAAAAACAGAATTTTCCAAATGTTTGTCTACGTTGAACAACTGTACAAATCAGAGAAGGGAGCCGAGGTTTAAGTGTGTAATACCTAGCAATTATTTACAATTTAGATGATGGGCTGATAATCTGTTACCATAGTAATAGGTATACCTACTAATATCCTATATTTGGATAAGCCACGGAAGCTAATTAAACGGTGGAATAACAGTGTCATTTTTAGTCAGTACACAATCTGATAGGGGCTGCTCAGACAACTTTACTGAACTTCTTCACAAAACACTGTACTTTTAAAAACTTATTTTACCCATGAAAAAGATTTAAGGTGGATCGAGAATCAGTCTCATGGTAGAGTTCAAACGGACACATCGCAATCGCACTCTCAAGTGGAGTCGTTTCTTTTTAGACGCCGTTTAGTCAACTGTGTATTGGAGATGAATGTTTATCGGCCGGCCATTTGTTCCCCACACCTACGTACAGACGAACAGCACGGATTTTTATTGATTAAAGTACCTCTGTACTACCCGTGTTAAGTTTTAAGCTGAATACAGTTTCTTTTGTGTGTGTTCTTTATATTGCAAGGACATAGTTCTGTTTGTAGATAGCACGTTCATTTGTATGAAAGCCAACCCAGTGTCAGCGGGATTGAATGGACTGCATTAAACATTAACTTAATTCCAACTACATGCTTTCAGCAAATTAACTCAGAAAACTTTCGAAAACATTAACATTCCTGGAACGAAACTCGAATCTAGTCCACATATGCAAGTACAAACACAGCGCGAACTATTTAATCAACTCATGAAATATGCATTTGCCGAAATTCTGCCAGTCCATCAGCTGGGCCTTATCGACGACGGCGCTTATCATCAACAGGTCCGAGTCGGCTCGTGTGCTGTTATCTCTCGCTACAAATAGTCACTGCCCAACCCTAGCCGAAACAGACTATCGACCCGAACGCTGCCTTCCGAAATGTGACCTAAAGTCTTACATACTTAGACACACTTTCGTAGTTTCCGATTAAGTGAATAGAGCGCATAATCACGGATAAACGCATTGTCACAGTGTATTACGGGCGGGTGCCTAATGCGCCTAATTCACGACAATGTAGACAAGTCGTCTGCACGTATGTCAGTTATTTTGATTCAATTGCATTGTGTGTACGTAATTGGATTCCCGTGTAGATCGATGTGTAGGCGGCTTACGTTGTTTGCGATAGGGTGAGTTATGTAACCGTAAATGCCTCGGTATAGAACAGATAATGCTGTATTCCAAGACAACAGTTTTGTCTTTCAACGCGTTGTAAACGCACGCTACTTTGCGCTACGTTGAACATTTTGTACTCTAAAATTTACAATTCCTTTAATTTGTATCTTTTGACCGTTTTTAAAATGTAAATATTTATCTGATCTCTAGAATTGGCACTGATAATATTTTCTCTTTAATTTTTCTAATACATTGTAGTTTAATAGTTGTATGTTCTTTATATGGGGTTGAAAGCTAAGCAACATGTTACTTTTATTATGGCTAGGTTTACGAGATCCACCAGTTTCAATGGCTGCCACATCGGTAATGGTAGCAATTCGTAGTTGCAAAAAACACGACTTAATATCATAGACTTGTCCTGTAATTTTCAATCATGAGAGACCAGAAAGGAACGGCAATAATTTCAGTCAAAGATTAAGTTAAGTCGTGCCCTCTACAAATCGATAATAACGTGTCACAAGCTTCTTAATGGCAATATAAAAATAATACTCATAAAAATACACGGTCTTTATTTATTTATAATTTAAAGGTTTAGGATCCCCAAATGAAATTGAAGAGCTTTTCTAAATCATTTATAGTTCTTGGGCATAAATAAACATAAATTCTTTGGTATTGAATACTTTAACCAACTCCACGTCGTCTTGATAATAAAAAAAAAGTTTCTCATGTTCCACTATAACCAAAACTCGTTATATGGCAACAAAAAAACCTAAACAAAAATAGGCCTTACCAGATAATCCTTTGTCCAAATAAATTGTGTTGCTCTAAGGGAAATACTAACGATTAACTGATTCATGTACGATTTGCAGCTGCTGTCGCAAACTTATATCTTATTTTTATTATTACGCAAAAGGCACTTGCTTACGTAAACGACAAAATTATAGAAATAACCCTTTATAAATTTGACCTACAAGGCCCTTAAAGGACAGTTATGGCGGTAAAGTCTTTAGGGATCGATATGGGTCAGCTTACAAAGCCATTCATTAAATCATCCTGCAACACAATTTATTTGGACAAAGGATTATCTGGTAAGGCCTATTTTTGTTTAGGTTTTTTTGTTGCCATATAACGAGTTTTGGTTATAGTGGAACATGAGAAACTTTTTTTTTATTATCAAGACGACGTGGAGTTGGTTAAAGTATTCAATACCAAAGAATTTATGTTTATTTATGCCCAAGAACTATAAATGATTTAGAAAAGCTCTTCAATTTCATTTGGGGATCCTAAACCTTTAAATTATAAATAAATAAAGACCGTGTATTTTTATGAGTATTATTTTTATATTGCCATTAAGAAGCTTGTGACACGTTATTATCGATTTGTAGAGGGCACGACTTAACTTAATCTTTGACTGAAATTATTGCCGTTCCTTTCTGGTCTCTCATGATTGAAAATTACAGGACAAGTCTATGATATTAAGTCGTGTTTTTTGCAACTACGAATTGCTACCATTACCGATGTGGCAGCCATTGAAACTGGTGGATCTCGTAAACCTAGCCATAATAAAAGTAACATGTTGCTTAGCTTTCAACCCCATATAAAGAACATACAACTATTAAACTACAATGTATTAGAAAAATTAAAGAGAAAATATTATCAGTGCCAATTCTAGAGATCAGATAAATATTTACATTTTAAAAACGGTCAAAAGATACAAATTAAAGGAATTGTAAATTTTAGAGTACAAAATGTTCAACGTAGCGCAAAGTAGCGTGCGTTTACAACGCGTTGAAAGACAAAACTGTTGTCTTGGAATACAGCATTATCTGTTCTATACCGAGGCATTTACGGTTACATAACTCACCCTATCGCAAACAACGTAAGCCGCCTACACATCGATCTACACGGGAATCCAATTACGTACACACAATGCAATTGAATCAAAATAACTGACATACGTGCAGACGACTTGTCTACATTGTCGTGAATTAGGCGCATTAGGCACCCGCCCGTAATACACTGTGACAATGCGTTTATCCGTGATTATGCGCTCTATTCACTTAATCGGAAACTACGAAAGTGTGTCTAAGTATGTAAGACTTTAGGTCACATTTCGGAAGGCAGCGTTCGGGTCGATAGTCTGTTTCGGCTAGGGTTGGGCAGTGACTATTTGTAGCGAGAGATAACAGCACACGAGCCGACTCGGACCTGTTGATGATAAGCGCCGTCGTCGATAAGGCCCAGCTGATGGACTGGCAGAATTTCGGCAAATGCATATTTCATGAGTTGATTAAATAGTTCGCGCTGTGTTTGTACTTGCATATGTGGACTAGATTCGAGTTTCGTTCCAGGAATGTTAATGTTTTCGAAAGTTTTCTGAGTTAATTTGCTGAAAGCATGTAGTTGGAATTAAGTTAA
This sequence comes from Scrobipalpa atriplicella, assembly GCA_029255725.1. Classification (NCBI taxonomy): domain Eukaryota; kingdom Metazoa; phylum Arthropoda; class Insecta; order Lepidoptera; family Gelechiidae; genus Scrobipalpa; species Scrobipalpa atriplicella. Next base: position 13,834 of record JARACY010005333.1, on the reverse strand, counting down.
TGTTTAATGCAGTCCATTCAATCCCGCTGACACTGGGTTGGCTTTCATACAAATGAACGTGCTATCTACAAACAGAACTATGTCCTTGCAATATAAAGAACACACACAAAAGAAACTGTATTCAGCTTAAAACTTAACACGGGTAGTACAGAGGTACTTTAATCAATAAAAATCCGTGCTGTTCGTCTGTACGTAGGTGTGGGGAACAAATGGCCGGCCGATAAACATTCATCTCCAATACACAGTTGACTAAACGGCGTCTAAAAAGAAACGACTCCACTTGAGAGTGCGATTGCGATGTGTCCGTTTGAACTCTACCATGAGACTGATTCTCGATCCACCTTAAATCTTTTTCATGGGTAAAATAAGTTTTTAAAAGTACAGTGTTTTGTGAAGAAGTTCAGTAAAGTTGTCTGAGCAGCCCCTATCAGATTGTGTACTGACTAAAAATGACACTGTTATTCCACCGTTTAATTAGCTTCCGTGGCTTATCCAAATATAGGATATTAGTAGGTATACCTATTACTATGGTAACAGATTATCAGCCCATCATCTAAATTGTAAATAATTGCTAGGTATTACACACTTAAACCTCGGCTCCCTTCTCTGATTTGTACAGTTGTTCAACGTAGACAAACATTTGGAAAATTCTGTTTTTTTTATCAGTCCCGGTGGAAGTATAAAATATCGTCTAGGTACCTATGGTTCTCAAGAAGTCTGAGGTAACTATACCACTATAAAATAGGTATTTTACATAAAGCTCTGACAACATATAAGTGTCAATTGCACCAATAGTTGCACCCCACATGAAATACGTAAGCAATGAACACGCGGGCAGTGAGCGATAAAAATGATATACGCGCGGCGACGGAGTGGCGCAGGCGACGCTACCTGACACCGGACGCTACTTTGTACTACTTTATTTGGACGCAAAACCCACTGAACGCTACTGAAGTACCTACCTAATTTTGAGATTTTTTTTAATCTTCGTGTTGGTGCTTGATAGGCAATATTTGAATAGGCATATTTATGATTTCTACAATCAAAATTCCCAGTTCTTGTGTATTTAAGTATTGACAAGTGACGTGCTTACTTTAAAGCAGTCTTTTGCTTGTTACAAAATATGGCATTGGGATGTACTACGCCGTAGCAATTTGCTACGTGCATTTAAATACAGACAGATGGAGGCAATCTTTTTGATTGTGTTTTTGATTGTTTTGGGTGCGGGTTCAACTGATTAGTCTAACAAGAGCGCGACTTCACGCTTTGATTCTTGACTCCCCACACCCTATCTTCAAGATGTTTGCCCTGATCTGTACGTGTATTGATAAAAAAAACAATTCTTGAGTTGTAATAATGAAGCTCATATAATAATCTACATGTAAGATTTTTTTAATGAAACAAGAAGGTACATTCCTGCCTGTGAATTCGAGATTTACGCAAAAGAAAATCGGGTTTAGAATCACATTAACGTAACCCATCTCAGTTGTAGGACGACCCTCCTATAAAATGAAGAGTTAACGACGCAGATAAGACATTCAATTAAAAGTAAAACACGAAGCAATCATTGGAACCACTTTTAACCGACATCAAAATAAAGGAGAAGGTTCTGATTGTTTTTATTTAACAAGTTTTAATATTGATCGGATACTTTTATTATTTAGTCCAATTATTTACGTTGCGTTGGCTGGATATCTTGTTAAAAGATAAGGAGGAGAACGATATTTCAACAACGAATACCAAAGACCTAACAATGTGGATTACTCCACCACCTGGCTAAGAAAACGCTAAGTAAAACAAGAAACCAATTTTTGAGCCTTGATTAGCAGTAGTGATATAAAAAAAATCAACATTTATGAAAAGGTACCTATAGATATTCTTTCTTTTTTGTGTGTCGAAAGGTCTCACATAAAATTGCGTTGCGATTGAGTTGCAAGCGGCCGCCGGTCGTACATCTCTCTAGCCACACAACTATTACAACAATGAGGTTTCATTTGGCGCTTTGTAACTATCCCCTAATGCGGGCTGCTAACCTTTCGGAAGGTACTGCGGGTCTGCGGGTATCTCAGGAAACCCCGCCTCCCTTTCACCCCCGCAGCCAGCCCCCCCGGCTCTCCACACGAGAGGGTCATTAGGCAAAAAATAAGCGATTACGCTCCGAAAAAGGGAAAAATCAGCGGCTTTATGCGATGTTGAAAGTAAATGTCAGCGTTTTAGATGAAAACGTGAAATAGTAAAGTCTTTTATTTCATATTAAAATAATATCACAGTAATAGATACTCAAAATTTGTGTTAGTTCTAATGTTTTCCTAAGGTAATCTCTGCACGTAGCGCTACACTAAGTTATTGAATGTTCGTAGCAAAACGCTACGGCGTAGCATATCCAGATTTTGTAGCACTAAACGTAGTACATCTTTTATAACATTACCTACAAAGTTGTAAATAGGTTTTATTTCTACAGCTCAGATGAAGGATTATTCAATTCTTTATTTCAGTTGAGTATACAGACATACAGTGTGTACTTAAGGTGTTCTGTTAAATTAAGATTTTAAATAGAGTTTCGACGCTATTGACAAAATAAATGAAATACTAATAAGTTATAATTAAAATGAGTGACGTTGTCTTCTTTTGGAAATATTTTACAATAATAACTCTAACGTTCACTGTCACATTAATGCGTGGCATATATATTGAATAGATATATTATAAAATCTTATGCCAAAGTTTAATAAGTTACTTATAATCCAGCTGTTTTTCTTGTAATTCCTAACAGATTCTGTAACCGTCATCACTTGAAATTGATCGCCACCAACCGCTCCTGACATTACCTTATATTTCTGTAAGGGGTTCCGAAATGTTCGCGCCCATGAAAAATATGAACGGAGGAAACGGGAAGCGGGCCCATAAGCCTTTTATGAAATCATTAATGACCCTGTTGATGGTCCACAATGCGTTTTTTGGCTGTTTCGCCTTCTATTACACGTTTTGTATTCGTGTGAACCCATATTGGCGGTTGTACGCTCAATTGGCTGTTTATTTTTTTAAGTGAATGAGACTTTAGCTCAAGTGCTTATGAGCGTGGTAAATGTATTTGCGCTTTTCTTTTAGGCTCTTGTTCAAAATATCTTTGAACCAAATAGGTATCATCCTGTAACTAAAAATGAAAATTTCTTGTACTATTCTTGTAGATGATAATTTTCTTTTTCTTGGCGTGTGGGTTTCAAGTCGATCGTCCCGATAAACCCTGGTGTAAAAGTTTTTAAACCGCCTCATAATAACAACACAGCTATCAGGCGTCTGATATAGTTTGTGTAACGTCCACTATCAAAAACAGCTACCGAGACCGTCGGCTTAACGTGCCCTCCGAAGCAAGGAATCTTTTTTCTTCGAATCAGGTGATTCAGCCTACATTATTCTAACTAAACTGGGGAAATCTCACAAAGTGATAAATTGACAAATACAAACATTGTGTTTGGCCCTGGGAATCGAACCTAGGACCTCCGGATCGGTAGCCCATGGCTCAGACCACTAGACCACGAGGATAGATAATTATAACTACTATAAATAAAACACTTCCATGCTGGACTTGGAGTAATAGAAAAACATAGAATGTGCCAGCTGCATCTCCTCCTGGGCATGCTTTAAAAATCAACTAAGGCTGCTAAGGGATACGAGGGTGTCAGTGTATTGTATTTAGGCGATGGGCTGACAACCTGTCACTACAGCAGTATACAGTTGTATCTTGAACAACCCTCGCCCCATGTCGGACGTGGCGGAACGACCTTTGTTTAGGTTGTTGACGCTCTGCCTACCCCATTAGGGATAAAGGCGTGATTTATGTATGTTTGTATGTATGAAGAAATAAAACATCCCACACACCGAATGTAGGTTTTTCAAATGGAGTGATTATTTTTAAGTTTTGTTTTCGTCACTGATTTACGTCCCATCCGTTTCGGCCCGTTTTAACCTTCCCGAGAGCCGCACCATAAACGGTTTAGTATCAGTTATGGGACTCAAATTATGAAGAAGCTAAGCTCTATTGTTTGCCCTTTATGAAGGGTTTCACTCTATAGGAGTACAACGGAACGGCCCATCATTCCGGTAACATTTATGTGACCTTTTTAAAACAGGGCTTGGCAGCCAAATTGATTTTCTGTTTATGTAGTAGCAACACACGTGCGTAACATTTGGCGGCAGTACCTTCGGGGGCTTAACCTTCGGTCGTATTACGACACACTATCCCGCCGACCGAACCATTGATTTTACGCGGATTCTTGTTCAACACGCTAAATGACTGTCAATAATACGGCATACACTATACAATAAGTCTATGGTAATGGTCGCTTTTCCACTAGACGGCACGTCCACGGCAACGGCAACGGCACGGTATCGTCGACGATACCATGGAAGAGACAATGTATGAAAATCAATCAAATTATATGACACGCTTTTCCACTTGACGGCACGGCACCGGCACGGCATGTCATCGATTCCCATAGGTATTGTCACGTGATCGTCGCCGTGCCGTTGCCGTTGCCGTGGACGTGCCGTCTAGTGGAAAATCGCCCAATACTGGGTAATAGTGGTAACTAAACAGATTCTTAAGGGTATGCGTGCGGAAGGATGGGCTCGACCGAACATAGCGCCAAACTTCCTGCAGGTGAGTTGTAGACAATTCAAAAAGCATTGACAGCGTGTTGAAAGAAATCTTCGGTAACGAAAGTGAGTGTGTTGTAGCCCTAAACGGCACAGTTTCCACTCTTCTTCTTAGCGAGTGGATTTTCGAGTCGAACAACGACCCGATAAACCCTGGTGTCAGAGTTTTCAAACCGCCTAGTAGGTCAGCTATAGGCCTCTGACATGGTTTCGACCACTATCAAAGACAGCGACCGGGACCGACGGCTTAACGTGCCCTCCGAAGCACGGAATCCTTTTTCTTTTCGGACAATCAGGTGATTCAGCCTGCAATGTCCTAACCAAACTGGGGAAAACCTCACAAAGTGATAAATTGACAAATATCAACTTTGTGTTCCCCCTGGGAATCGAACCCAGGACCTCCGGATCGTAAGCCCATGGCTTAGACCACTAGACCACGGAGGCAGTTTGCACTAAAATATAATTTGAGCTTACTTTAACCTTAGCAACAAAATACCAGCTCCATTTCCCCCTAATTCGCCAGTTTGTGTAAACACAACTGAAACTAACTGGCCACAAAAACTAGCCGCGGTGTGAGGACGACACAGCCACAATAAAGTGGAGATGTCCCAAATTGGGCGCTACTTGAAGGCGTTAATAAAAATCGTGGGGCGTCGAAATTAAGGCTCCCCACACGAGAGGTCATTAGGGCCGAAATAGGGTTGTATCCTGGTGGTAGTAATAAGTCATGTCTGCTACAGGACTGGCCCCTCCCCCGACCTGCGCCCCGGCACTCCCCCTCCCGCCATCGCCCGCTTGCACCGAAGATTATCGCCAGTAAGTAAGATCAACGGTCAATTTAACGGCCAGATGGTTTAAATTGACCCAAAGAAACAGTATTAAGTAATCGTAGTCGATTTGTCGCTACGACCTTTAACCCGCCTCTGTTTAAACTGCCAACGTTTTTCATATGGTTGTTACCTAAGAATATTTTTTATTTTCAGGAATTCAGTTATAGGTAAGTCAGAACAAAAAATACAAGAAGGTAAGATAGTATTCTTATGCTATCATAAGTTTACATTACCTAGTTGCGAAACAACGACTTCAAAGATAAACTTAAAATTGATAAGGTTCTGAATGCGAGCTGTATGTTATCGAGAAATAAACCAGCGTTTTTCTAACAGAAGATTCCATGTAAATTCCTCACACACAAATCCTGGGTGTAAGCTGGAGCACTTCCCTGGGTCCCGGTATCAGTTCGCTCCATAAACTACCGCTCGCCCCGCTCGCCCCGCCGCCCCGCTCGCTCCCTTCGCCGGTACCTCTTCCGTCCAGTGTTGCCAGCACTTTGGAGATAAACTTTATCTCTTGTGTGTTTACCAAAAATAAACTACTGACCAAAAAAATATATTGATCAAGACAAGTGGTGTGAAAGATGGGAAAACTTTATATGTAGGTAAGCGGAAATTCCATAAGATGAAGTACTTAGGTACTGTAAAAAATCTGAAAGATAGCTACGATGATGACGTATTAAATTTGATCCGGTTTATAAATAAGTATAACTTTTCATCCATATCTTTCACCTTATTTGTGCAGGTAACATTTCAAAATGAAATACTTATTTCTGATTTTTATGATAAAGTTACAATTTTCCCTTTTTACTGCACCTACCTAAAAATACACATTTAATCAAGTTATGTGTCATTCCATAAGGTTTTGCATAAGAAAAACATCCTGGTTAAAAAGTAATACTGCTGTCTAAACTACTAGATGTGGCAACCTAGCTTCCGCCCGCTTTCCGCTCTCTAGTCAGGAACATAAGCTGTGCCATTTTTTAAAATGCGTACCTCGGACCTCGCAGCCCGATGTTATATCGACACTCCCGAGTAACCTTTATTTTCCTCCGTGTACTTTATTTTCTTCTCCAAGAACTGTGATGCTGACGGTGCACTTTTATACAATTTTATTCTGTTCAACTGAATTTTTCAACTGCGTCAGGACTATGTAAGTCGCTTTGCTTCTGTTGTCACATTTGTTTTGTTTGGTGTTACGTAATGTGTTCGTTTTCTTTATGTTCTGGCCTCGAGTGTGCTGCTTACTATTGGTATTACGGTCATAATACTTGTTTAGGAGCAATTCCGTCTCCACGTGTAGCGTTCCCAAATTGGGGGAAAACAACTTGGTGATTTAACTAAGGCCATAACCGTAAGGGCTGGTGAGCGTGGCGTGGTGACGTGTTTAAAAAAAGGTGTCCTAAAAATAGGTATAACATTTAGGGAAAGAGGAGCAGCTCTTCCTGTGAACGTAATAACTTGCACTGCACTGACCAACCGGAGAATGTTGCAGCAGATGCCTATAAAAACTTTCCAAAAGAATCCTAATGCGATGCGAAATACTTAGAAATAACTCCATAAGGACCGATTTACTATGGGCAGTCCTTTTCTTTTTGGAGTCAGTTTCTCAAAGTTTAAAAAAAATTCGCATTTCGCATTTCCTCGCGTTGTATAGTTTGTATATTGACGGTATGTTTAGAGGGAGTTGTAGTTTTTGAGAGTCGCGGTGACGTTTCGCGGTCGCCCGGCTGCCTCAACCGCCTGTATGGTTCTACAACTCTCGAGTGTGGCAATTAAAACTTGCTAATGTCAAGAGGACTGAGCTGACGAGACCCCAGTATTTTTATTTTTTATTCTTCTCGACGGAATAATGCATAAAGCCACCACTTGACTGCATTTGTTAACATATTTTAAACTCTCTCTGATGTCATTAAAATGAGATTTGGTTTTGAGTACGTAGGTAGAGGGACACCTCACTTCCACTTGTGTTCGTATTTATTCGTGCGTTCAATATAATGCAATGACAAAATGATGTCGTGTGGCGTATGCTAGATTTACTGACGTTTTTTTATGTTGTATTTGTATGGTAATTTAAAAATTAAACATTAAGACACCTAATATATTTAAAGTCACATATTAACTAACTACACTACTCTAAACTCTGGTGGCACCATTCCTTAACAAATTCAGCACTGTGTTTTTCTTAACTTTGAGTTAAGAACGAGATATAATCTGACGTAAAACGCTTAAAATAAGGAATTTTAAGATGTGAGCATATTACATGCTCTCTTATTTTATGTTATTTAAGCAATCTTACGTCAGATTAGGAATGTCAATGTCATGTTTTTCTTATTTGCTAAGTATCTTTAATCCGTCATCAAGCAGTTTGCTATGTTCCATTGTGTCGTTTATCCGATTATAGTTAATCTCTCACAAATACCGGGTTACTTTTTAAACAGTACGCAAAAACGTAATAAATAAACCTTTACTACGCGCAACCCAGTTCAATATAAAAAAAAATAAGGCAGTGTGTGAATTTGTAGAGCTTTATATTAAATTCTGGACATAGTTTTAGAAATAGGTTCCTGAAAATCCCTCTATTCTGTGTCCAATATGTTTCGGTGAAAATTTTAATTAACACAGACAGGAGAGGGCTTTAAAACTTTACCTTTCACATGCTACTATATAATTTTTAACTGTATGTAATTTTAATTTAAATAAACTGCAATGCAATTTTACATTTAATTTTTAATTGCATTTTTATTAGGTACTAACATATGCTAACATTAAGGGTCGTATTTATAAAGCGATCTCAAGATTGAGAGCAATATTAAGTATGGATTTGACAGGCCGTTTTGTACTGAAATTACATTTCTGATTTAAACTCAAACTCGCTGTCACTCTTGAGAGCTGATTATAAATACGAGCCTAAGTTACAAACAAACTACAATCCACCTGATGGAAAGCGGTCACAGCCACCTTTTAACACAACCAGAGTGTTGTCATATTTTCTAACTATTTAATTTTCTAACAATCCCACATCGTTAGTCCTTGCTTACTTGAATGGAGTAAGGTAAGTAAGTTTATTTTGACTTTTTAAAGAATATTAATTAAAATCAAGCGATTTTTTGACATCTTTTACACAAAAACGGAAAGACGGCAAGTAGTTATAGTATATAGTTTGTACAATCCTAAATCCTAGAATTGTACAATCCTAAATCTGCTAACAAGAATATTTTTTGCTGGAAGAGATAAATCTCTAAGAAAATTTGCGGATCCATGGAAAGAATAAAAAACTAACTAGCATAGCAATGTAGAAATCTTCATTAGAAGAGGTGCAAAGAGAGGCGTATATACCTACGTCGCGAGCGAGGCAATGTTTTTAATTGCGTTTGTTTATCGCCATCATTTGTCTTAGGCGCGTTTAAATAGCGCCCATACGTCACAGCCACCATGTAATTATTTCCTACGAGAAACAGTTGAAAAACGACAGCATCTTCGGAGGAATTCGAAGGTGGTACATAAAGATGTACCACTTGTTTTCGCTTAGCGGTGTCATTTGCGGCTCATGTGTTTTCCTGTGGGAATGAGGTGTTATTCCGCAAAATGCACCTGCTAGGTAGATATCTAGTGGTATGTACCTATGAACACAATTTAACACAATTTTTGGGGTCTCTTAAATATCCGTAACTGCTGCTATACTGGACTTCCATGCTGGACTGGGAGCGAAAGAAAAACATAGAATGTGCCAGCTGCATCTCCTGCCGGGCATACTTTAAAAATTAGCTAAGGGATTCGAGGGTTTAAGTGTATTGCAATTTATAGGCGATGGGCTGACAACCTGTCACTATAGCAATATACATTATCATCTGTAATAACCCTCAAAACTTGTCAGACGTGGCGGAACGACTTTTGTTTAGGTCGTTTTTGCTCTGCCTACCCCTCTAGGGATAAAAGCGTGATTTGTGTATGTATGTATGTATGCTGCTATAATATTGTTTCTGAGGTTCCAAGTAAATTGCAGCACCAAGACATAAATTTGCTTCAAGAAATCGTCTGCTATACTCATTCAGTGAGTTTCTTCTTTACTATGGAGAGTACCATTAGTCCTGATAAATTAGGTCTACCGTACTTTGAATTTCCTTAAAATATTATACTCATAAACTGACACATTCAAGGTATCAACTAGGATTCGCTGTAGGGGATAATCAGAGACCTATGTCAATATCAATATTATATTTTTGATCCTTTATATTGGATCAAAAATTTCGCGAAACTGGTATAGAACTTGAATACCCTGGCGAAAAACCATGCTTATAACTTTCAATTTTCTTTGGAAAGCGATTTGTGAGGCAAAATGTGCGAGATGATATAATAGTAATCCTGTTTGAGAGATATTTGACGTAGATATACGTAGCTATCAGAACAGGAAATATATTTGATGATATAAGCATGGTTTTTCGCCAGGGTATTCAAGTTCTATACCAGTTCGCGAAATTTTTGATCCAATATAAAGGATCAAAAATATAATATTGACATAGGTCTCTGATTATCCCCTACAGCGAATCCTAGTTGATACCTTGAATGTGTCAGTTTATGAGTATAATATTTTAAGGAAATTCAAAGTACGGTAGACCTAATTTATCAGGACTAATGGTACTCTCCATAGTAAAGAAGAAACTCACTGAATGAGTATAGCAGACGATTTCTTGAAGCAAATTTATGTCTTGGTGCTGCAATTTACTTGGAACCTCAGAAACAATATTATAGCAGCATACATACATACATACACAAATCACGCTTTTATCCCTAGAGGGGTAGGCAGAGCAAAAACGACCTAAACAATAAGTCGTTCCGCCACGTCTGACAAGTTTTGAGGGTTATTACAGATGATAATGTATATTGCTATAGTGACAGGTTGTCAGCCCATCGCCTATAAATTGCAATACACTTAAACCCTCGAATCCCTTAGCTAATTTTTAAAGTATGCCCGGCAGGAGATGCAGCTGGCACATTCTATGTTTTTCTTTCGCTCCCAGTCCAGCATGGAAGTCCAGTATAGCAGTAGTTACGGATATTTAAGAGACCCCAAAAATTGTGTTAAATTGTGTTCATAGGTACATACCACTAGATATCTACCTAGCAGGTGCATTTTGCGGAATAACACCTCATTCCCACAGGAAAACACATGAGCCGCAAATGAACACCGCTAAGCGAAAACAAGTGGTACATCTTTATGTACCACCTTCGAATTCCTCCGAAGATGCTGTCGTTTTTCAACTGTTTCTCGTAGGAAATAATTACATGGTGGCTGTGACGTATGGGCGCTATTTAAACGCGCCTAAGACAAATGATGGCGATAAACAAACGCAATTAAAAACATTGCCTCGCTCGCGACGTAGGTATATACGCCTCTCTTTGCACCTCTTCTAATGAAGATTTCTACATTGCTATGCTAGTTAGTTTTTTATTCTTTCCATGGATCCGCAAATTTTCTTAGAGATTTATCTCTTCCAGCAAAAAATATTCTTGTTAGCAGATTTAGGATTGTACAATTCTAGGATTTAGGATTGTACAAACTATATACTATAACTACTTGCCGTCTTTCCGTTTTTGTGTAAAAGATGTCAAAAAATCGCTTGATTTTAATTAATATTCTTTAAAAAGTCAAAATAAACTTACTTACCTTACTCCATTCAAGTAAGCAAGGACTAACGATGTGGGATTGTTAGAAAATTAAATAGTTAGAAAATATGACAACACTCTGGTTGTGTTAAAAGGTGGGCTGTGACCGCTTTCCATCAGGTGGATTGTAGTTTGTTTGTAACTTAGGCTCGTATTTATAATCAGCTCTCAAGAGTGACAGCGAGTTTGAGTTTAAATCAGAAATGTAATTTTCAGTACAAAACGGCCTGTCAAATCCATACTTAATATTGCTCTCAATCTTGAGATCGCTTTATAAATACGACCCTTAATGTTAGCATATGTTAGTACCTAATAAAAATGCAATTAAAAATTAAATGTAAAATTGCATTGCAGTTTATTTAAATTAAAATTACATACAGTTAAAAATTATATAGTAGCATGTGAAAGGTAAAGTTTTAAAGCCCTCTCCTGTCTGTGTTAATTAAAATTTTCACCGAAACATATTGGACACAGAATAGAGGGATTTTCAGGAACCTATTTCTAAAACTATGTCCAGAATTTAATATAAAGCTCTACAAATTCACACACTGCCTTATTTTTTTTTATATTGAACTGGGGTTGCGCGTAGTAGAAGGTTTATTTATTACGTTTTTTGCGTACTGTTTAAAAAGTAACCCGGTATTTGTGAGAGATTAACTATAATCGGATAAACGACACAATGGAACATAGCAAACTGCTTGATGACGGATTAAAGATACTTAGCAAATAAGAAAAACATGACATTGACATTCCTAATCTGACGTAAGATTGCTTAAATAACATAAAATAAGAGAGCATGTAATATGCTCACATCTTAAAATTCCTTATTTTAAGCGTTTTACGTCAGATTATATCTCGTTCTTAACTCAAAGTTAAGAAAAACACAGTGCTGAATTTGTTAAGGAATGGTGCCATCAGAGTTTAGAGTAGTGTAGTTAGTTAATATGTGACTTTAATATATTAGGTGTCTTAATGTTTAATTTTTAAATTACCATACAAATACAACATAAAAAAACGTCAGTAAATCTAGCATACGCCACACGACAATATTTTGTTCTGTAATAGCATTATATTGAACGCACGAATAAATACGAACACAAGTGGAAGTGAGGTGTCCCTCTACCTACGTACTCAAAACCAAATCTCATTTTAATGACATCAGAGAGAGTTTAAAATATGTTAACAAATGCAGTCAAGTGGTGGCTTTATGCATTATTCCGCTCGAGAAGAATAAAAAATAAAAATACTGGGGTCTCGTCAGCTCAGTCCTCTTGACATTAGCAAGTTTTAATTGCCACACTCGAGAGTTGTAGAACCATACAGGCGGTTTGAGGCAGCCGGGCGACCGCGAAACGTCACCGCGACTCTCAAAAACTACAACTCCCTCTAAACATACCGTCAATATACAAACTATACAACGCGAGGAAATGCGAAATGCGAATTTTTTTTAAACTTTGAGAAACTGACTCCAAAAAGAAAAGGACTGCCCATAGTAAATCGGTCCTTATGGAGTTATTTCTAAGTATTTCGCATCGCATTAGGATTCTTTTGGAAAGTTTTTATAGGCATCTGCTGCAACATTCTCCGGTTGGTCAGTGCAGTGCAAGTTATTACGTTCACAGGAAGAGCTGCTCCTCTTTCCCTAAATGTTATACCTATTTTTAGGACACCTTTTTTTAAACACGTCACCACGCCACGCTCACCAGCCCTTACGGTTATGGCCTTAGTTAAATCACCAAGTTGTTTTCCCCCAATTTGGGAACGCTACACGTGGAGACGGAATTGCTCCTAAACAAGTATTATGACCGTAATACCAATAGTAAGCAGCACACTCGAGGCCAGAACATAAAGAAAACGAACACATTACGTAACACCAAACAAAACAAATGTGACAACAGAAGCAAAGCGACTTACATAGTCCTGACGCAGTTGAAAAATTCAGTTGAACAGAATAAAATTGTATAAAAGTGCACCGTCAGCATCACAGTTCTTGGAGAAGAAAATAAAGTACACGGAGGAAAATAAAGGTTACTCGGGAGTGTCGATATAACATCGGGCTGCGAGGTCCGAGGTACGCATTTTAAAAAAATGGCACAGCTTATGTTCCTGACTAGAGAGCGGAAAGCGGGCGGAAGCTAGGTTGCCACATCTAGTAGTTTAGACAGCAGTATTACTTTTTAACCAGGATGTTTTTCTTATGCAAAACTGCAATGCAATTTTACATTTAATTTTTAATTGCATTTTTATTAGGTACTAACATATGCTAACATTAAGGGTCGTATTTATAAAGCGATCTCAAGATTGAGAGCAATATTAAGTATGGATTTGACAGGCCGTTTTGTACTGAAATTACATTTCTGATTTAAACTCAAACTCGCTGTCACTCTTGAGAGCTGATTATAAATACGAGCCTAAGTTACAAACAAACTACAATCCACCTGATGGAAAGCGGTCACAGCCACCTTTTAACACAACCAGAGTGGTGTCATATTTTCTAACTATTTAATTTTCTAACAATCCCACATCGTTAGTCCTTGCTTACTTGAATGGAGTAAGGTAAGTAAGTTTATTTTGACTTTTTAAAGAATATTAATTAAAATCAAGCGATTTTTTGACATCTTTTACACAAAAAACGGAAAGACGGCAAGTAGTTATAGTATATAGTTTGTACAATTCCTAAA
>JARACY010005332.1:0-22343 GCA_029255725.1 Scrobipalpa atriplicella | reverse complement strand
ATAGGCAGGACAAAATTATACCCGTCTTCTTCATCCAAGACATTTTACTATCCAAGATCGAAGGCATTTGTTATAGATTCCATTTTAGGTGACCATGTATCTGCCTCCCAGCTAAAATGGTTTAAGTCGTCATCCAAACTTCTATTTTAACACTATTAAATGCTACAATGCAGACTCTAGGGAAAAGGATCTCATGTATTCATCAGAACTCACCGTTTCTAGCTCTTCATAGTCGACTCCATGTGGCTGGCTCTCATTGGTCAGCGCCCGCCACATTTTCAGACCCTCCTTCTTGAAGAGGCCCTCCTGCTTCTTTAGATTCAGCTTTAACTGCTTTCCAAACGCCTCCAGCTCTATCCTATGCACCTCATCTTCACTCTCTGTCACTTCTTTGAGATCTTCTCTATCACTTTTCACTTCACTGGACGCACTATCACTTTCACTTGATTTCGACACATCGAAATTGACACTCACTGTGCTATTCAGATCGCCAATTAAATCGACATCTTTGATTTGCTCCTTAGCTTTGACGAACATTTCATCGTTTAGTAAGGACGGTGGACTAGTTTCGGTTTTCCATTTTCTTTGTTGCTTCTGGTTCTTTTCGTGGGGGATTTTCGAAGAGGTGGGTGAGTGGGAATTGGAGTGGTGGGAAGTGGGATGTTCCGCCTGGCCAGGTGGTGTGTGAGGTGAACGAGGTGGTACTCCGGGACTTGGCTGTGATGCTCCACGTGGAAGACATGCCGGAGCTCGTCCGCTGTCATTTGCTCGTGAATCTGAAAAGAGGGAAAACAGATGTTAATAAAAATGTTCAGAGTTACAAGATATCGCTATAAGGGTAAAATCGTCAAAGACCTGAAAGAGCTGCAGGTGCCGGACTGGCCAGACTTGGAACAGGATACTTTCACTCGCTGAGCCAGTTAACTAGTAGTAGTAAGTAATACAACTGGATAAATTGACAAACTAAAAAAAATTCTTGGTAAAAAAAAGAAAAAAAAGAAAATTGGACCATCCATAAAAATAGGTAACCATTATTCAGTCTCTCAGATATTAAAACAAATTTTAATTAAAGACCGTAGGTAACAGTTGACCGTCTTCTTATTTATTTTATTCGTTATTTGTCTCGTAAATAAACCATTCAGAAAAACCCAGGTTTTGTTTATCAATCATTAACACAGGACATGTTTATTCACCAATCCAGTTCTGAGTAACATCCGGATCACTTACACTTACATGCGTATAATAATAATGTATGTATGTATGTTTGAATGTCAGCGGGTTGCTGTTGTAAGCCTTGGCGACGGTCAACTGTTACCTACGGTCTTTAATTAAAATTTGTTTTAATATCTGAGAGACTGAATAATGGTTACCTATTTTTATGGATGGTCCAATTTTCTTTTTTTTCTTTTTTTTACCAAGAATTTTTTTTAGTTTGTCAATTTATCCAGTTGTATTACTTACTACTACTAGTTAACTGGCTCAGCGAGTGAAAGTATCCTGTTCCAAGTCTGGCCAGTCCGGCACCTGCAGCTCTTTCAGGTCTTTGACGATTTTACCCTTATAGCGATATCTTGTAACTCTGAACATTTTTATTAACATCTGTTTTCCCTCTTTTCAGATTCACGAGCAAATGACAGCGGACGAGCTCCGGCATGTCTTCCACGTGGAGCATCACAGCCAAGTCCCGGAGTACCACCTCGTTCACCTCACACACCACCTGGCCAGGCGGAACATCCCCACTTCCCACCACTCCAATTCCCACTCACCCACCTCTTCGAAAATCCCCCACGAAAAGAACCAGAAGCAACAAAGAAAATGGAAAACCGAAACTAGTCCACCGTCCTTACTAAACGATGAAATGTTCGTCAAAGCTAAGGAGCAAATCAAAGATGTCGATTTAATTGGCGATCTGAATAGCACAGTGAGTGTCAATTTCGATGTGTCGAAATCAAGTGAAAGTGATAGTGCGTCCAGTGAAGTGAAAAGTGATAGAGAAGATCTCAAAGAAGTGACAGAGAGTGAAGATGAGGTGCATAGGATAGAGCTGGAGGCGTTTGGAAAGCAGTTAAAGCTGAATCTAAAGAAGCAGGAGGGCCTCTTCAAGAAGGAGGGTCTGAAAATGTGGCGGGCGCTGACCAATGAGAGCCAGCCACATGGAGTCGACTATGAAGAGCTAGAAACGGTGAGTTCTGATGAATACATGAGATCCTTTTCCCTAGAGTCTGCATTGTAGCATTTAATAGTGTTAAAATAGAAGTTTGGATGACGACTTAAACCATTTTAGCTGGGAGGCAGATACATGGTCACCTAAAATGGAATCTATAACAAATGCCTTCGATCTTGGATAGTAAAATGTCTTGGATGAAGAAGACGGGTATAATTTTGTCCTGCCTATTTTCTTAAAATACACTGGTTCTAGCTTAGTACTATCATTAAAAAAGTTTATTGAATGCGGTAAGCAGAACCGTAGAGTACCTACCTACCTATACCTTATATTATTTCTTATGCTGATTGAATCAATCTAAATATTTTTCTCAATGAATTTTATCTTTAACTTGAACCGGTTTTTAAGTACATATTTGTATTTATTGCATGTATTTATTGATTTAAATATTTACAAACGTGCAGTTATTGCTCTAGTATTAACACCAATCATAGTACTTTGTGGAACCAGTTCTTCTAAAACCTGTTTAAAAGGCGCTTTTCGAACCTTTGGAGCTAAATAGTAAGGTCTGTTTCCACCGGCAATCTAGTGCAATGGAAAAGACTAGAGCTAATTTTCGATTATTTGCGAACCAGTCATCTTCTGACATAGACCTAACGCTAGGTTTTTACATAATTGGTGTCTTTGAGCTCATCATCTTTGCGAAAGTTTTTCCTTCTTGTTGAACAAAACTAAAATATTTATTAATATGTAACTTTAGACTTTTCATTAGCTTTTGTAATATCTGTCAATACAAGGAGTTTTACAATATCTGTTTACAAATTAAATGTCAGCCAAACATAGGTTTGGTGCATATTAGTCGAATGTGTGATCATGATCATTGACCGGTGTAGGAATATTGGGTCAAAGAAATTTTAATTCTACTATATTCTACTCATTGGATAAGCACTTCAAATCGCTGAACAAAGTATTATCGCCTGTGATTTAAGGTGAAACCCGAGCCATAGGGACCGATGCTATCAGGAGGTGAAAATTATAGACACCACCGAAGTTGTGAGAAAACCAATGGTAGCCGTATGAAATCGAAAGGGCATCATAGCGGAATTTCTATAGAAAGCAGAAAATTGAATTTAAACCGTTTTATTAGAACTAATAATAAAGTTACACGATAAGAATCAACACAATGTACCAATTTGAGGTTGTTGCTACTAAAAGTCGTTTACTTTTGTCTGAACATAGAAACGTACCTAGGAGATACCAGCTGATTCTCTACCTGGGTAGAAGTTATGAAATTTAGACAACAGACTAACTAGGCAATACTAGTGTAATTTTAGATAGATAGTATACCAAAAATGCCATCATCATCTTCATCATCATCATCATCATATACTTCCCCACTGAGGGGCACAAGCTTATCCTGAATTTAGGGCGATTCGGTCTTAGTTCACACACAATCTTTGAATTTCTTCGTAGGTGTGTGCAGGTTTGATTTAAATTCGGAAACAGATAAACACATTGGTACGTGGTGGGATTCAAACCATGACTTCCTACACATGAGGCCGCCGCCCTATCCACTACACCATCGGACTTATGCCATAATTTGCTCTAAATTCTGCGAAGACGTGATCATAACACCACCGTTTCCCCTATAGGAACCTCGGTACAGATGTCACCGTGGTGGTTAGATAAGACGTCGTGGGAGCCGCTTTCGCCCACATCAGAACAAGTGCGGTTTTTGTGGCCCTCCATGGGAACAATGACGAGCAGACAGGCACGGACTTGGTGAACTGACTTGAATAATAAGATGATAGATTGGTATGCTTGTAAGGGGCATAGGTGCGGTAGGATTTGGCAAATAAATTAGACGATGTGATGTGAGGATGAATCATGCATGAATCATAATAGAGTTACCTACATATATAAATTCTAATATACCTACCCAAATATACTAATACTACCTTTATAAATTCTACTATACCTACCCAAATATGAAAATCAAAAACCATCTCATAAATCTCATAAATGCCCCGATTCTCCAATTTGAAACTATTACATATTTTTCATCATCAGTAGTCATTTAAGATCCTAATATAAATAAATTTTGATGAGCATATTTCTAATTTTTTTTTAGATTGGAATGAATGACAGTATGAGTATTTTAGATAAAGCAGATATTTTCAGTTTTAAAAAAGTTCTCGCCAACCTTATTACGTTAGATAAGTTATTGACTCCACAAATTAGATTATAAGCATTCCTTTCATCCTAAAACCGTCTCTGTAGTTGTTGTATAACACCCAATAGTTCATTGTAAATTTTTCTTCATTATTTACGATTGATTTTCACTTTTCCCCCTGTTTTAATAACTCCATTAACGATGGGTCGTAGCGTATGGAAAGTGATGGTAATCTTATGGGAATTCAGGCCTGTTTGAAGATTCTATCATGCGTGAGACAGTTTTCTTTGTAGGAAAATGGGGGAAAATATGGGAGTGATGATGTTGTCAGCTTGTGTAAAGAGTAACAATACATTATGGTATATGAAATATTATCTAGAGTAAATGTGTTACGAAAACACTGATGTACGTGGATTTTGAATAATATAAAAGAAGAGGAAGGCAAAAAAGTATGGATTAGTATGGATGAACCTGTTTAAAAGACGACTGGAGATGTGAATGTGGATCTGGCTGTTGATAGAGCAGAATGGAAGAATTCTAATAAATTGCAAAAACGTCCGTGATCTCCTAGCGAACCCTTTGGTATAATAAAACCAGAAAGTCCATGTGTCGTTACAACTAACGCATCAAAACTGATAAGATAGGTCACAGATTTGAATCTTATCACGGTTTCACTATGATCCTCTTTAACAATAAATTCGATTTTAATAGTTACCTACCTATTCAGGGTTCTGCGATTTTATTTAGGTAAATATAGTGTTGTCCGTTTCTAGAGCGTGGTAAAGTATTTAAAACACAATTAATCAGCTGTTGTTATTCCGAAAAGCGCAAATTACTAAAAGTCATTGTTAAATCCCAGGAGGTCGATTTTTGAATTTCACTGTGAATAAAATTAAACATTTCATTTTCGCAACACGCAAAATCTGTACCATATGAAACCCTCGAATCAATAGATTTGCGACATGAACAAAACAGATTTTATTGAGATTTTGACGCTCTATGTAGGTAAGGTATGCACGTACTACATACTGAACAATATTTTCTACTCAACCAAGTACCTACCATTTTTACTTGAACAATCTTACTGCAATAGATATAGGTATTTAGTTACTACTCTGTCTTTCAAAAATTAATCTCCAGTTAAAATTGACCTCAAAAACGTAACTATAACTATTGTCAAGAACAAGTGAACAATCCAGCCAGCCTTGACGTAACCGTCCTAAATTCTAAGTTACATTATAAGTTATTCAAGTTAATTTCAAGTTATTCCAAGTAAAGCAAGTTATTTACTTACAGGTCGTTGGTAAGATGATTGGAATTGTAAAATGACATCGATACATAAAGTTGGTGTGAGATTTGGATCATGTTGTGTTTAATCGATTTCTGCTATTGAGGCATTTATTGCTAGTACAAAATAAATAACGGAACACTTTGAATATAAATGTTTTTATTGTGAACTAGTTATATATTTCAAACTTATGTATATGATCTTTATTTTATTTACTTATCTTACGTACTTACAAAACGAGACATGATTGAGTTAAGAAACATTCAAAAATATTCCCATAATTATAATATTACTAGGATGGTCACCATTTTTCAGGTGGACAGAATATATTGCTTGCAATTTGTTTTTTATTTCATTCAATTTTTTAGCAATAGTTCTTATTTATTTGAAGACTGTACCTACCTGTTAACCTGGATATCAAAGTCAGATTTGCTTAAATCCGATGACTGCAGCCCATTGCTTTTTGGTATAATTTATTTTGTCACTTTACATAACTTTGACTACTGGTTTAAATAATACTTAATGTATTGTAATGTATGCATAGCTGAACCGAAAACGGCAAACATAATTTATTGTAGAAGAAGAGAATAAACATAAACTTGTGGTGTGCATTCTATTTGAATTCCTTTAATGTAATACAATAATAAAAGCTTTCTGTACTGCGGATTTTCTTACGTTATGTCCAAGCTTACATTTTGGAGGTAAATAAAATATACCTGTACAAATTCAAATGGGGCTACCCACCCACACTATGAAAATCAAGAAAGATGATTTTTCATGACTCTTGCTATGTTAAACCAGCGATCTCAGTCGCTGTTTCTGTTAATGGGCGTAACACCATATCAGAGGTGTCAGCCTAGAGTTCTATTAGATGGCTCAAAAACTCTTGATCTACTCTTATTAGTTGACTCGACGAAAGAAGTAATAAACAAACAGATAATCCCTCACATCATGATTTTATACATACATACACACATAAAATCACGCCTTTATCCCTAATGGAGTAGGCAGAGCGAAAACGACCGAAAGGTCATTCCGCCACGTCTGACAAGTTTTGAGGGTTATTTTCTGTATTGTTATAGTGACAGGTTGTCAGCCCATCGCCTAAATTGCAATACATTAAAACCCTCGAATCGCTTAGCTGGTTCTACAGCATGCCCGGGAGGAGATGCAGCTGGCACATTCTATGTTTTTCTATCACTCCCAGTCCAGCATGGAAGATTTTATATTTCAAATAAAAAACAACACAATATATTTACCAAGTATTTAGTATGGTATCTTGATATACAAGATAAATAATAATAGGTATTATTGTGGAATGTAATATCAAATAAGCGTTGGATTGGATAGGTAATAAGATCATAAACTGCATTATTTCTTAACCTCTCCTTGCTTTATAATGATTTAACTATTAATTTTATTAATTTAAGGAATTTGCCCTACAGGCACACTATTCCGGTTGGTAATAAAATATTACAATAATTTAGTCTTAATATTAAACGGTAGACTATTAATGATTTGCGCATTTATCATAAAAAATACGATTTTACTTCACAAAAGAATTTTGGTACATTTTGCACGCAAAATTCTTCTAGATACTCATTGTCCAGAAGACCTGATATCTACCGTTTTGTGTTACCTATCTCCTAACATTTCTACTTGCTATGCTGAGTCTTATTGCTTCTTGACACTTTTATCATCAATCTATCTAACGACACATCATTACATTACCCCATCTTTATTTTAAGAAAGAATCTGTGGCAAAATTCGGCAAACAGATCAAAAGACTTACATAACCACCACACTGCCCTCCATAGCTGATCTAATGACATGAATATTAACGAAATTACCATATCATCGGCATAGACACCTTGATTGCTCTCTCATTAAGTCAATATCCAAATGACCTTGACCTACTGTAACTGTCACGTAAGAGACGTTTGAAGGTTGACATTTCTTTCGATTCTCGTACTCTAGATTTTTATTTTTGGTGTTTTTTTCTGCGTTAGGTAATCCTTTTTGTGGATTATTCTTTTGAATTTGGTCTGAATCTTTGATGATTGGGTTAAAACCGTGCTTCATAAAACTGGACTAGATTTCTTTATACTATAAAATTAGTCAGTTTTCTTAGATGACTTTATAGAATCAAATACGACACGTGCGAGAGTGGCGCCTTACATGTACGTACAGTCGTACAAGGATCTTTTGGCGCGTGGGTGACATTGACAGCACAGATTACCTAGTAAACTTAACCTAACGGACATGTATACTAGGTAATCTGTGCTGTCAATGTCACCCACGCGCCAAAAGATCCTTGTACGACTGTACGTAGGTACAGACCATATTTACTGTCGTGCCCCATATCTATCACCGGCACCCTGGACTGAAATACTTTTTCGATGCTATTCAAAGAACTGTAAACGTGACCACGTTTTGGAATCATAAAATTACAAAGCAATGACTAGAAGAAGAAGACTTCATGACAAAAAGAGACATCGCTGCCAAAGCAAATTTTTTAACTTTCAGAAATTCCCAGAATATAAAGGAAGCAATTCAAAATCGTGCTTCATAAACATTTACATACATAAATAAAGATCAGGATGCGTTTCAGGATGAAAATCAATCAAGACTGATATCATTCTTAATTGCAGCCTACAACCACATATTGCACTCTTAGAGCAAAGCAATAATTACTGCCTGATTGTTCCTCATTAAATGACGTCAGTATCGTGTGTTGGGACATTTTCACAGATGAATAACCGACTAATTGTCGTTGCATAGTCATAAGATGAACTACTTAATTGCTGGTTACATGCTCATTGTAGACGGATAATAGTGTTCAGATGATAATCATGAGAAAAAGTCAAATTTCAATTATCCTACTAATATAATAAATGCCAAAGTTTGGATGTTTGAATGTTTGGAATAGGTCCTAACCTTTATTTCCTCGGGAAACCTCATTTAACTCGGGAAAAACCGCGGGCGGAAAGCTAGTTAACGTTATTAATAAAATAAGTAGGTATTATTAACGTCAAATCGAATCGATATTTTAGGCCAGCAATTTTATGGATTACTTTTCATCCTCTTTCTATACGTCAAATCCATCATATTTTGTTTCCATACTTTTCTTTCTTTTGGTAAATTGATATGTTATAAATATAGGATACTAGAAATTAGATGGCATAACTTAATATAAACAATTGAGATATTTAAAATATTTTCATTTTATTAATACTCGCTACTTGCGTCTGTGTTTCTGAATGCATGCAATCCTCAACTCTTCAAAGTATCGAAATAAGTTATTAAACCAACATTTAAAATTGTTTTATAATAGTAGTATAGTAACCATTAAAATAAACAGAGCCTATAAAATAATCAATAAAATCAAATATGAAGTAATAAGGACGTTTCTGTACTTTAATATACAAAGCAATTAAACAAACACGATGATATAGTTAGTGTATCTTCATAATATAAATAAATAATGGCTTCAATTTCTTTATCACTTTTATGTGCAATAAATAAAGTCTACAAGCTTTTCGTACGCAAATAGGTAACCATAATCAATTAAGTATTTAAGATTATGGATAATATTTATATGAGCTCGTTGGTAAATATTAAAACAATATTTAATAAAGGTGGATCCATCACGCCTCCTTGCGGGACATAATAACTCCTTTTATTTGTTTTATCTGTTTTTTAATAAATAGTAGGCGCCAGGATTCAAGAACCTTATACATCGATATATTACGGTTTGAAGATTGATAGATTAGTAGCAAGTAGGAGATGGTAGCTATCTTAACTTTTAGTCTATGTTTAGACTATGTTTGGAGTACCGTTAGGCTTTAATCTTAGTTAAAAGTATTAGGTTAAGTACCTATTATATTTAAAATCTAAAGAACTGTCGTGTTCAGCAAATGTGTAGGAAGATTTTCTGGTCCCATTTATCTCATAATCATAAAATAGGTATTAAATTATTTTTATTAACATTAATATAAGTGCCTTATTAAAGATGACACTATCTACAAGCATGTCATCTACATAAAACGCTTTACTCGAGTCGTGAGTGATATCCATCGTTACGACCACGGAAGTTAAGCGTATTATGCCTCCATCTATACTAATATTATAAAGAGGAAAGGTTTGTATTTTTGTGTGTGTGTATTTAACGAATAAACTCAAAAACTACTGGACATATTTCAAAAATTCTTTCACCATTAGAAAGCTACGTTCACCCTGAGTAACATGATCTACTTTTTACAGCGGGAAAAAACACCATTCCCACGGGAAAACTTATTTAGCAGCGGGTGACACCGCTGACAGAAAGCTAGTGTGTAAATATGTACTGTCATAGCAACGTAATGCTATAAATATAATAAGAGTAATTGGCGTATAATTATTGTAGGTAATTGTTCAGAATATTTATGTGAAGTATAAAAATATAAAATTATGAGGAACTTGCTGATAGTTTTATGACAAGTTTGTTATTGCATAAATGGTTCGTTTTCTATTTGAACAACGGTAAATAAAAAAATTATCCCATCAATAATATTCAATAATTAATAATTTATCATTTCACCATCATGAAAACTATCTATGATGATAAAACAAATAAACGGGAAAAAGGACAGAAAATAATGTATGCCCATTTAGTATTAATCTATATATCTAGTTTTTTATATTCTTTCTTTCTGACTGATAAATTCGACTCTAACTAAGTACCTATTTATTTGGTTTGGTAACCTACCCAATAGATCTAATGAGGTTGCATTGTCTGTTGGGATGTATATTAGTAGTAGGTTAAGTATAAGACCAAACCCTTTATCTTTACAAGTTTATTATAAAGGCTTAAAATTTTGTTATCTTGTTATATTTGCACTACCTAATAAGTTAAAGCTTAAATAAGTGTATTCATCTCACGACTCTCGTGGTTCTCACGATGTTTCGCACGACTTTACAAATATGCGTCTCGTTTACAAGTTTTCACCATACGAATGTCGCCAATTTTTTTATAATAAAGATTAGTTATTGCGAAGATAAGGAATAAGATGGAGGGATAACTTAAGGCAACTATCCAATGAACGTTCGTTGTCTAACGATAATAAAATAAAATATAATCGTTAATCTAACGATTGACACATGATTCAAACCAAACTGTGCGATACCTAGGTATACTAGCATTGTGCACATCACCCCGTCCTCTACCATACCTATGATGGATGGTACAGTATGGCAAGGAGAAAGATACATAGGGCCGCTCGAAACGGATAAAGTTTTCTCTGAAAATAATATGGATTTCATGTTTCGTATAATTATTGAAATTAGCAAATCGCACATAAATAGGCATACTATAAAGGAAATTTGTAAATTATTTTTAGAGAAAACTTCATCCGTTTCGAGCGGCCTTGTGTACATTATTCCTTGGTTGTGTGTATAATGGTTCCTTTTTTTTTTCAACTGTTATTAAAGTTTTGTTTGTTTCCCAGGAAGGCGAGGAAGATCTCGGAGAGGTGTACCAGGATGAGGAGTCAGGTGCGGCACTGCTCATCCGGCGGCACCCCAAACACGGGAAACTTATGGTGGTAAGAACCTTCAACATAATTTCTATTAGTCCCCATAAGCAAATGGATCTCCGCCTTATAGGCAGACATTTTTTAGTTTCGTTTGGCAGACCAAACGAAGAGAAATGGCGCACAGCACTGTGTATATTTTATACGAACAATTTGGAGCCATTTTTGTCCCTTTCATAACTCAAAAACTGAATGAATGATGATGAATTTTGTTTGTATATTAAGATAGTTAAACATGTATCGCAATTTTGTAAAAATATAAATATAAAAGTCCATAATAATCCTAATATCATAATTTTCACTGACATTTATCATTAACTTTCTTGTGCAAATCACACGCCCCAGCACCATGAACTTGGATTCCATTTTCACATTTATGTTTATTGGGAGGTTAATTCTCAGGGAACGCTGTTCCATTATTTGGGTCTATTCCTTCGTCCCTTCTAAGTACAACACCCTCAAGAAGGGATTGGTTAACATCTCTAAACGAGACTAACATTTACAAAACTATCGAAATATTAACTTTGAACAAGATTATGTAAATAAGATAACTATTCGCAAACAGCAGGATACAAAGAAATAAATTTAAAGGCGCAAATGTCACACGAATTGCAAATCATAATAAATTTTGATAGAAGGGAAAATCCAAATACATTACTAACCAAATAGTGTCCAATTCAATCTATTCCATATGGAATAATACTATGGGGCAACTCATAAAACGTTAATCAGCATGGTAACAAGCCATAACTATCCCATGTATTGGCAAGTCACGTACCAAATACCCAATTAGTTTAACGGACAGACAAACAGACATAGTCCTTGACTCGTGACCAGAATAAGCTGAAATTTAAAGCGAAATATAGGAGATTTATGTATATCCTGGCTGGATGTTAAACTTTAGGATAGACTGACTGGTTATGGAAAAAACGTTTTGCGAAAATAATAAAGTAGGTAGTCAAGCAAACATTATGATACAAAATTTTTGTTTGGTTTGAATCGTCGCTATGTTTTAAGAAGTTTTAAAAGGGGAGGTGAGTAGGTAAACCTTTTTTTGCGATGGTTGCCTTTCGACTGTTGTCTAGTCTAGACCAGGGGTGACCAAGGTAAAGTCGATAGCCCTGAAGCCAACATATTGACGGAATATAAGCAAACTCGCGGAGTAACTACTGCTAGGTCATGGCATAATGTATTTTTAATTTAAAACGACTCGTAAGAATTGCTGTAATGAATACAATCTAAAATATAACAATCGTTTATAATTACTGGTTCTGATATTTATGTTCCATTGAAATCCCAAACAAAATACGATTAGCTCACATTACATGTTTAAATTCGTAAAATCAAGGACTAGCATTGTTCCCTTTAATAAATATTTGACACGACCTGAACTAAATATTTTATACCGGGTGTAACTGTAAGGGACAGCCACAGACTTATATACTAGTATTATAAGTCTGTGGGGACAGCGTACCAGAAACTGATACGGATTGTTCAGCCAACGAAACTGAACAACTTTCACCAGGAAATTCTTTTAGGTTTTTTTCGCTTTTCCATACAAACGGACCATCTCGATCAGACGAATGGAAAGGAAAAGCCAATTTTGTTTTCATTAATAAAGGAAATTCCTGATGATAGTTGTTCTGTTTCTTTGACTGAGCAACCCCTTTCAGTTTCTGGTACGCTTTCCCTTACAACCCATATATCAAGACAAGGCCCATAATTCTCCAAATTGCTGTACCTAGATCACAGCGAACTGACGCGGCCGAAACCCCGAAGAATTGTTTGTGGAGTGATTGTCATAGGTGCGTTTGCGCAACCGACCTTAGTCTAGTTGTAAAGCCATTGTTTGATGGTGTGCGGTGGCTGGGTTTGAGGATTGGTGGAAAAAATAGACGTCAAAATTACTAATAACGAAGACTTTTGAGAATGTAAAGTAAAACTGATTAGGTATAGCCAACAATCAGTAAACAAGCAAAATCTCTAGTTACTTCTTTCTCAATAAAAAATAATATTCATTCTTTTTATCCGGGTTTATTCGCGATAAATTTTGGTGGTAAATCATAGGTTCGACAAAAAAAAAAAAACAACATAACATTTTAAAAAATAACATTTAAAAAAATCGACTCTACCAATGGATAGGAACCATTTTAGGATAATGAATTAATGACCTATCAGACAAGGCAGTGAACTGAACATATTCGTTTTCCATACATTGACCAATTCAATTAGCGGTCAACCCCGATAACGGATTCGCAGAAGAATCAGAATCCGAAATAGTTAATTGTCATATACAGGTAATAAGTAAAGCTCAAAGTAGGTCCTCTGTGATGTGGCAAATTCCATAAGTTTATTTTGTTTCGACGCTGGCGCTCCCAGAAACCTTAATGGCACTAAAACTCAGGCTTAATCTTGCATTGACAGGAAGGCTCGATAGGCCACGACCTGGTCATCCGGCCTATCCCAGACTCGATGACGTCACCAGCTCAGGACGACGAGATGTTTATGGACCCTGGCAGCATGAGCGATATGGTCTCCATCGACACTGGTCTGCCGATTGGTAAGTAGAAAAAATGGCATTGGCCATGTGGTTTTTTTCTCATTCTGTACGTCGTACTATAAAATTCAAAAACATAATCTTAAAGGTCCTACACACAGTGCCGTTAGCATGGTATTATGCCGCAGCAGTGGCACAAACTGGGCAGCGGCACGGCACTTTTTGTACTTGTTTGCCGAAACGTAGGGTTGAAATAGTATATTGTTTAACGAGGTGAGAACATGACTGATTCCCACGAGGGTGTAGTTTGAGGCCCGAAGCGCAGCTGAGGGCCTCAATACACACGAGTTGGGAATCGCATTTTCTTCCGAGTTATACATAGTGCTTTATACTACACCTATGAGGAAAATATAATCAAAAATCCTTGTAAGATAAAGAATGATATCACTTACATGAAAAGATATATTAAGAACATTTGAAGTGTCATCATCCATTCGAACAGAACACAAACAAACAAAACACATTATTAATACAATTACACACTGTTACACATTACATCGAAAACACTAAACACTTAATTTATATTTAAAAAGTCAAATAAATCAAAGAACGAAAAATAATTCGCGCGGACATGTTGATTTTGCCATATTTTTTACTTAAAAATATAAAAGAGGCAAATGAAGCAAACCACATACTGCCAAAAAATGTAAGTGGCCAGTATCATTTTGTGGGCTTCGAGATACATACAAACTTTTTGATTTTTGGCATCCGCCTGTTTCTTGTTTTGAATTATGAATTAAAAAAAAAACAAAGGAGGGGAGAAAATACTTTCTCCCCTAGGGGAGAAAGTAAATCCCATATATTTTTCCCGCCCGCATATTCGTTCGTCTGGATTTACGTACTTTCTTCCCTTTTTTCAAGTAAGAACTAATATACTTTCCGAATAGGTGTAGTATAAAGGTGTTTTTACAAAGGTGTTATTTTTTTTGTCTCGGTAAACAAGTAAAATGACTGTGTGAGGAGACCGAAGTTTTTTTTTTAATGTGCCATGGGCAACGCAAGCACACACACATACCTACCAACGCATGTACAAAAAAATTAAACAAAACCCTAGCTTTATTCTCACTCTTTTGTTTTAAAATTTCAGGAAGGAGAAAAAGAGACGAGCAGGAGTCGTTACAGAGATCTTTAAACGGCGCTCACCACGTCATCATCAAAAGAGATCCTGCCAGCGCAGACCATGAAAGTGATTATGGTAAGTTTATCTTCTAATCTAATTCTTACTCTGGCCTTTAGGAAGCCTTGCTTTTGCAAATTAATATTCAAAGATACGCCTTTAAGGCCCGTATTTATAATCAGCGCTCAAGAGTGACAGCGAGTTTGAGTTCGTATCAGAAATGTCATTTCAGTACAAAAACGGCCTGTCAAATCCATACTTAATATTGCTCTCAATCTTGAGGTCGCTTTATAAATACGAGCCTAAGAACAAATCGCATTCCTTTCTTTTCTTCCTGCTGTAGGTTCAGAAGCGTAGCAAATAGCTACGGCGTAGCAGATGTAGCACTGCCCGTTTTTATTCATGAGAAACATAAATAATAAACAAAATTTTCAACTAGATAAATTTTCACTGTGAACTATAAATTTAATAATAATAAACATAGAATGTACCAACTGCTTCTGTTTCCAAACATTTTGAAAAGATCAATTAAGAGGCAAGAGCGTTTTTCGTAGTATTGCAATGGGCTGACAACCCGTCATTACAGCAAATTTTGTCCTGTCTCAAAAAACATCTGATTTAGCACCGTAAAAGCAAAGTATCTAATACGTAATTTTATGTATGAATCACCTAATAACATGCAAAATTACTCGCATTAAAGACGCAACACAGTGCAGTATGTTTTGTTTTGACATCAATTATCATACATTTGCCATAATGATGGCCTGTAAACATCTATAAATTACATCAAAACAGCAATATATCAAGAACATAGTGGCACCGACATGTCAGGTTACATCCTATACAAAAAACAAGTCATATAATTGCATTAAAGTTACAGCTAATCGACAAATTTACACGTGGAGCCTCTAAGGCGCAGTTTGTCTGTACCAACTTTTTAATTACTAAACCATAAACAAGTGTTATTCATATTGAATATTTGTAGGGGCTTACTTGTTTGGTTTGAGACAAGGCTTATGCCTCGACGTTTCGGACATATAAGATGGTCTTTCTCAGGAGCTCGGAGTTGACGCACCACCGCACGATAGGTGTGATCTCCGACTCTCTCCACTCTCTGTAATCGGTCAGGTAGTGTAATATTTCCTCCAGACTGTCTGCGAAGGTCATTTTTGGTATGGCAGATTCCGAAAATGTGGCTTTTTGAACTAGATAGGTACTTTCGAGAGAAGCAGGAAAATTCAAGAGGACCTAAAGCAACAAAAACGAGGATATCTTTTCCCAGCTGTGGGACAGACAGGTTGTCATTGTCACCCCATGTCCTTTGACTTACCTACACTAAAAAATGGTCTTACGATCCGGAGGTCCCGGGTTCGATTCCCGGCGGAGTGCAATGACTTTGTGTTGTTGTTTCTAGTTTGGTTAGGACATTGCAGGCTGATCACCTGATTGTCCGAAAAGTAAGATATCCATCCTGTCGGATGGGCAAGTAAATAGTCGGTCCTGCGCTTTATTTATCTCTGGTCACGTCGTCGGTCAATCTGTCCCAGAATAAGAGATTGAAGGAATATAGTGAGAGTGCACTTTGCGCCAACACTTGGGCACTACAAGCTAGTCCCGCGCAGATGGCCGATTCTGGGAGAGGATTAGAGAATTTTGAGTAACAATCACTTATAAAAAGTCACGCTTTGTATAAAATAACCGCACGTGTTTGTTTGTTTACACGCGCACCTCTGAATACGATTAACGCATCGAGATAATCGTTTGAATCGATTAAGTGTGATGATAATGGATACCGGTTTCCGAGTACATACCAATGCGTGTATTTACTTGACAAATGAACCGGCTTTATCGCAATTAGGCTCGTATTTATAAAGCGATCTCAAGATTGAGAGAAATATTAAGTATGGATTTGACAGGTCGTTTTGTACTGAAATGACATTTCTGATACGAACACAAATTCGCTGTCACTCTTGAGAGCTGATTATAAATACGGGCCTTAGTTTTTCAACTGTGTTTAGATTTAAATTGAAGCGTTGATTTTAAACTTGTGAGACGCACGTAAAACATACCTACACAGCAATGGTGTTTGACAATGTTGAAAAGACAATTTGACTGAGCTATTGCATTTGTCGTGACAGTGCTGTCTTTGTTTAAAGTAAAGTGAACGAAAGAGCAAAGATTGCTAATTTTAATAATAATATTTGCATATTTCGTCAGGTTGTTTGTAAAGTCTGGCCGTTTTTTTGCTCATTATACTTACCTACGAATTTAATTTTTGCTCGTCTGGTTTGCTTTTTTTCTTTTACATAGACCAGAAATTACCGATATGAAGTCAACAATCGCAAGCTCATCCAGAAACAATGATTATTTCAAGAAACAACCAAAAATAAAATAACTTGTATTTCGCCATTACTTTTTTTTTCACGATAGTGAACAGCCATGCAATAACTTTGTTTACTTAATTTAAACGTAGCGTGATTCGGATTAAGGTCAGCCGATTAAGTCTATTGGTATTAATAGCACTAATAACCCTCAAAACTTGTCAGACGTGGCGGAATGACTTTTCGGTCGTTTTCGCTCTACCTACCCCATTAGGGATAAAGGCGTGATTTTATGTATGTATGTAGTAAACAACCGCGAAAATCTAAAAACTTATTGAAAAGGTCGCCCGACGACAAATCTATTTCGGACTAGTTTAAAAAGGTTGAAAGTCTAAAATAAACAAATAATTAATTAAAAAGCACCATCCTCACACATGTGTGTTGTAGACTGGTCCTGGCTGACATTTGCAAATGGCAATGATATTGATCTTGCCGCAGCCAGCCTCGTGATCTTCACACGTGAGAAAGCACCTGTGTCACTTAAGTGGTATAAATAATAGACTTGGTGACTACTCTAACCAATTAATTTGAGCTACACTTTTCTACTGTTACAATACTTACATATGAATGAATATGAAACTCTTCTTTCTTCTTATATCCATCATCATCTCCCTAGCCTTATTCCCAAATTTCTCGGGGTAGGCTACCTAATCTAGGCCCTTGAAGAGAGTACTAGTTTTTACACAGAGCGACTGCCATCTGACTTCCGCAACCCAGAAGGGAAACCAGACCCAATCCTAGATAAGGTTTTTGCCAGGTTAGTGGCCAACCCAGCTGCCAGAGTTTCCAAGCCGCCAATGCTTAGCATGGCCTCTGACATGGCTAAACGACTAATATCTACGATACTAACCGGGACTAACTGCTTAACGTGCCTCCCGAAGCACGGAAACACTCGAGTTGTCATACCACTACCGGTCACCCATCCATGGCCTGACCACGGCGATAATTGCTTTACATTCGTTATCGGAATGAATAAGCACTAACCACTTGACCACGAGCGATTTAGCAGTCCAATAGGTACAAAAGCTTAAAAACCATAGACACACACGAATAAGATGCGCCCAATTTATTTTCTACCTGGTTTCTTATAACGCAGCAAAATATGTACCTAACGAACTTAAATTATACATAAATATTACCTTTATACGTAAATACGTAATGTCCGTCTCTTCCTACTAAGATTACTTAGACGGTACCTAGGTAATAATATTTTGAACTCTTGCCACTTTGAGCGCGATTATGAATTGATTTATTATAAAACTAGTTGATCATGTTAATGCACTAATTGGTCGTATAAAAGTAATAAATAATTAATCGAATTCAATTTATAGAGGTACAAGAGCTGATTTACATTTTGCGTCTATGTTTATAAAATTCGCATTAACTCTGCCAGATATTTGCCAAATTAAAGAGCCCTAGAAAAACAATTATGTTATTAAGCGTAGGACGAGAATGAATTTTTCAGACATTTTTTCAAAATAGTTAAAACATACAGATATTTTTTTGGAAATTTTAGTTTTATAGTAGCTTGAACTGTTGGAAATCTGGTAGCAACCAGCGCCGAGGCTATTGTGGTTATTATTTTTACATACTGATGAACATTTATTTTATTTATTTATTTTTATTTTTATTTCAATACATTTACACAACCATGACAGGAAATCCCAAAGCGATGGCATAAGAAATATTAAACACTTATAAACTACTTAAAACTACCTAAACAATAAAATAAAATGAGATCAAGTAATAATGAATTAAAAACATAGCAGAAATAAAGGAATCCCTCAATAAATAAATTCACTGGTCTTGACTGACATACTCGGACCTTCATATTTTACTTACCTACCTAATGTATTCTTCTTCCAGCTTTCATGGAGCCAGACCGTCTGAACTCGAGGTTTCGCAGCAAACGCTCCACAGACTCCCACAGCAGACGGAAAAGAGATGCTCCATACGTCATCTACCCAGAGATTTTGGTCATCGTTGACTATGATGGATACAGGTACCGCTTTTCTTTTCTTTTAACAGTTGATGCTGTTTTTTTAAACTTGTCTACAATGAAATACTGGTTGTTAGTTTCTTGGTCTCCAATCTTGGTCTTGCATGGCATAGACGTCATCTACCCCATTGCAAATCTCTACTTTCATAATCACAAAAATATTAGTTTTACAAAACAAATTGTAACACAATATGTATGTAACTAACTTGATATTAATTAATCATTGAAGCACAACATTCTTTGTTAACTTGTAACACATTTAACTTGATTTTAATCCAGAATTTAATTATACAAATGTAACGATATTATGTCATGTAACTAATGTTACAATTTAACAGAGACTGTTGTGCTTAAATGTTTCATTAATATCAGCTCAGATATCGTTATTATACCTATACAAACTTATATTTAACATCGCAAGGTGTTTTTAAGACATTCTGTTTTAAATTCCAGGTTACACGGCGGCGACAATGTGCAGATCAAACGGTATTTCGTGTCGTTCTGGAACGGCGTGGACCTGAGGTACAAGCTCCTCAAGGGGCCCAGGATAAGGATATCGATCGCTGGTATCATTATATCTAGGGTGAGTAGCAGTTTGTAGCTAATAGATGGCGCCATAACAAGAAACACAAGTCCTGAAACGCGGTATAGAAGTTTGCACGTCGAACTTCAGACAACAGTCGACTAAGGCGGGGTTTTATTAAGACCTACATCATAATACTGTAATTCCTAGTTTTATGTTAATAGGTTCACATTCTGTCTTAATAAATCATTTAAAGCCCAACATTTTCTACTAACTTGGATAACGTCTAAAGATGTATAAACGGCGTTTGTGACGTTGGCTCTGCTAATTTTTAGGGTTCCGTACCCAAAGGGAAAAAACGGGACCCTATTATACGACATATAATAAATTAATTACCATTCACCTTGACTTCTTTATAATAAGATCAATTTTATGATTAAGCATTGGTTATGTTATTTTAAACATGGAAATCCAGTATGGTAACTACCTAAATGACTTCCAGACTTATTCAACAAGATTACCATTAGATTAAATACTACATTTTGATAAAAGAATAAATAAATACATTTGCATGACATTATTTAATCAACAATTTAAAATCCATCTCATATAGAATCATGTTTATGCGTTTGTAACAAGTTTGAAGTTTACCATTTCATCTGTTTCGACGCATAGTTCGTCTAGAAGACATTTCTTGGATTTTGGGTAACCTTCCATTATTGCTTCAATCATGTCCGTGGAGATTCTTTTGCGTTTTCTGAAAGTAATAATAAAAAATATAAATTAAAATTAAATTATAATAAATTCTGTTGCAGACACAACTTAACTTGTTTTAGTTTGGTCCTGTCACTTTCTAAATTTTGAATTAAATTGTGACGGAAATACAACAGCAAATAATTCTGTAAGTCGAGCGAGACCATCGAGCATGCCATCTTATTTAAGGCGAGTAACGTCACTTTGACAGAATTATAATAAGCTGTTGTATTTCTGTCTTTATTTTATTTAAATTTTAGAAAGTGACATAACTAAACTAAAATAAGTTAAGTTGAGTTACCGACAGAATCGGCACCAATGTATTATGCTTATTCAGTGTCACTCTCTGCTTGATATATCTGCGAATAAGATCTTTTACCGTGGTAAAAAGTAGCCTATGTTAGCCTCACTGTAAATTTGAAAGACATTTTTTCTTAAAGTTTGAAAAGTGGTAACAAAATCAATTTTTTGCCAAATAAAATTGTATCTTATTACTATCAGTAACAAAGTTACTTCTTGAGGATAAATTGATTTATTGATTATAGGTAAAATTGAGCTTCAATAAATTTGCCAACATTGAATAACTTTATTTTATTAATATAGCATCTTATTTTTCATGTTTTTCGCATGGAAAAGCTAGTATGCAATAAAACCGCAAAATTAACATATTGATAAGGTATTAAAATGATCTTGTGGTAAGCAGGTGGATGTGAAACATTTGTCTTTATGATGAGTCAGTTAAAGAAACTGGTCTGATTTAATGGTTATTCATAAATATTATTATAAAAGACTGATGAATACTTTGATCAAAACTTTACTTTATTTATGTAAACCTTTACTTTAAACTTTACTTTACTTTATTTGTATAATTAAATTACATACATACATAGAATCACGCCTTTATCCCTAATGGGGTAGGCTGAGCAAAAACGACCTAAACATAGGTTGTTCCGCCATGTCTGACAAGTTTCGAGGGCTAATACAGATGATGATTATGTATATTGCTATAGTGACAAGTTATCAGCCCGTCGCCTAAATTGCAATACACTGAATCCCTCGATTACCTTAGCTGATTTTTACAGCATGCACGGGAGGAGATGCAGCTGGCACATTCTATGTTTTTCTATCACTCCCAGTCCAGCATTAAATTATCTATTTGTTAAAAGTTTTGTTGCACTTATTTATAGAACAAAAAAAGTCCTGCTCTATAATTTTGTCTTTCAAAACTTTGTATAAAAAATTAATACCTACTTAAAACAAACATAAGGTTTTATCTTGATGTTTCATTCTATTGCATGCAGTATAGGCTCAGTATTTTTTCTTTAGCCCTTCCTTGCTGTAAGTAGCCTATGTTATGTAGTTAGTAGGTATGTAGTTTAGCCCTTTCTTGTAGTACCTAGTAAATGGTAATATTATAACAATGTTCTTACCTATATTCCCTCAATAGTTTGTCATGTTCTCCAAGAATAATCTTCTTTTCCTCTGCACTGATCACTTCTTTAGAGTTCCTCAAAGTTGCCAACTTTTTGTTGAGGTTTTCTATTTGGTTTTTTAACTCTTCTATTTTGGCCTTGGCTGCGTTGTTAGTAGGGGCTGATGTGAGGGTCTTTAGGGACACCTCGGCGGCTTTCAGGGCTTCTGTGTTGCTGGACAGGTTGGTAGTAAGGGTTTTGATCTTTGTGTCATAGTCTGAAATAAGTAGGAAGCATTGCAAAACGATTAGGTATATTACATTACAAAAATTTTCCTCTCTTGTAATTAAGGACAACTCATATTACAAACAACTTTACATAGGAATGCTAAAGAGTCGAAACACGA
>JARACY010005331.1:0-22343 GCA_029255725.1 Scrobipalpa atriplicella | reverse complement strand
CTCTATTGAATAATTAGCCTGCACTAACCCGAAAACTTTAAAAAGTGAGCACAGTTAAATTTATTGGCCCCATTTATTTAGAAAAATCATCTTCTTGTGTCCCAATACATAAAAGAAAGAACTATTAAAAATTGCTATCAACTAAGCATCCCTCAAAAACTTACATTGAGGTCATCATCACCGTTTGGGTTCCGTCACACTGGGAGTCCATGTTGCATGCTGTCACACACGCTTGCGCCTACTTAAGGCTGTCTGACGCGGGCAGATCCCATCAGGCTTCTGTTGACTTAGTCATACCTGCCAAAGTGAGTAGATCTGTAGGCTCGCTGCAAGTGGAGCCGCAGCCATGTCGACAGCATCTCTGGGTTCCGTCGCACTGGGAGTCCATGTTGCAGGCCGTCACGCAGGCTTGAGCCCATTTGGGGCTGTCTGATGCTGGGCAGGTTCCAGGTTTCTCTTGGCGCAGGCGGCATTGGGAGCGGCACTGTGAAATCAGAACAGAACTGGTAAGTAGGTATAGGAATTGTTTTTTTTTTGTTATTTAGCAAGCAAAATAATAATAATAAACAAAACATGTTTATGTCTTAAAACATGATAAAAGAACTTTGACATCAGATAATATATCAACAAATAATGTGAATCATTTTGTATAATCATTGTTGAAGATCATAATACCATCATGATCATATTTTAGGTTAGGTACGTATTTATAATCAGCTCTCAAGAGTGACAGCGAGTTTGAGTTCGTATTGGAAATGTCATTTCAGTACAAAACGACCTGTCAAATCCATACTTAAGATTGCTCTCAATCTTGAGAGCGCTTTATAAATACAAGCCCCTAGTCAATGTTTGAAAGTAACATGTAAATCTGTACAGGATTTTGACCTAAGTACCTGCCCACTATTTGACGTCATACAAAAATCTCTTCTTAGAGTTATAAATAATCGCAAAAAATATACGATTTACTATCTTGTAAACTTGAAAGTGATCAATTTATATTGTCTTGATAAGAATAGCAAAAAAAACGATACAAACAATGCGTGTAAATAGAGGGAGTACAGTGCGTATGGTCCATGCGAATATGTCCTACGACTTGTACAGATTTATTTGCTTTTAACTGATAATTGATATTCATCGTGCTGCTGACTGGAACACCAGTAATTTGCTTTAACATGTTAGTAGCATCAAGTGTGCCGGTTGACTGATTTCGGAAGCGATACTTTCATTGAACTGATGGAACTGAACAGTAAAGTTGTAAAATAGCACGCAAATGATTCTTGTAAGGCAGTTCAAACTACCGGTTTAACCGGGCATTTTGCTTATTATAGATCCGTAAGTTTCCTTTAGTTTTTATAAAAATAACAGGCTAAGTTGCGGAAATTGGAATGCCTTTAAAAAAAAATTGTTGGTACCATTCCTTCCAGCAAGATGATCTTCTACGTACAAACCCAGCCTTTTCTGTCTGATAAATTTAACCTTTCTTTCGCCTGAATCTTGCGGAGATAGACGTCCCCTAAATATCTTGGCCTATAAAGTACAAGCAATCCACGATAGTGCTAGAATTTGGACCATTAGTCAATATTTTAGCTTTGTTCAATCGGAATCTGTACTGTTTTTTGGCTTTATTCAAATCCTAGATATGATTATAATATTTGTATAATGCACACACTAAAAAAACTTATTACAGAACCAAAGCGTCCCTCCGTAATCTGCTAAAGCCAGGCCGTTGGTACCGATTCCGTGTAGCAGCAGTCAGTGCAGCTGGAACCAGAGGATTCTCACAACCGAGCTCTCCATTCACTCCTCGTAAGGGACCAAGGCCGCCACCGCCGCCGAAGAAGCTAAAGGTCCAGCCTATTTGGTCCAATAATGGTGAGGATAACACACCACATATGCACCTTCTTCTTGTCGTGTGGGTTTCGGGTCGATCGAACCGATGAACCCTGGTGTCAGAGTTTTAAGTTGTAGCACAACCAAACTTGCTTATTTTGATGTATTTTTTGCATAGACAGCATTAGACAGTTACAGATCTTCAACCGCCTAATGGTTTCGTAACGGTCATAGGATACTGACACCGACGGGCTTAGGGATCACCTTACTTGTCAGATAATTATATTGCCTGTTTGCGACATCATGCCGAGCGAAATTTAGTACAGAACAGAGGCACTTACAACAGAATAGACATCGCAGTAATCCTAGTACTAAACCTGAAGCTTTGTAAAGTTAGTAATTACGTATTGT
Source organism: Scrobipalpa atriplicella (assembly GCA_029255725.1). Lineage (NCBI taxonomy): Eukaryota > Metazoa > Arthropoda > Insecta > Lepidoptera > Gelechiidae > Scrobipalpa > Scrobipalpa atriplicella. The sequence continues at coordinate 20,102 of JARACY010005331.1, read as the reverse complement.
AAAGTGTAAACCTAGTGTTGAGTGTAAACCTCGTCAGAGATATCAGGTAAACCAAGCGTGCTAAGCACCCATACAAATTGCAGGTACGATAACAGTGCGTTTAGAATGGCGGGAACCCAGATCAGATCTACCGGTCATGCGATACAAGGTGTTCTGGAGCCGAAGAGTCAGAGGTTTAGGCGGAGAACTGGACTCTGTGCTTGTGAACCATCAAGTCGTTCCAAAGGTAACATCTTCATTATTTAAATTCTAAGCTAATACATTTAAAAAAATGTTACCTATATTTTTGTATTTTTACCAAATATTATTTGTCATTAGGTGACCCTCCTCATTATTCTTGTAAGAAATTACTGGATTGATTTTGAAAAATATATCTGTGTATTATAGAAATCTCGTATTTTTACAGAGATAATTAAATTATTTCCAATCATAAATGCATAAGAACCTAATGCTGAAACTACTGTTCAAAGAGTTTTTAGTGTGTGCATTATACAAATATTATAATCATATCTAGGATTTGAATAAAGCCAAAAAACAGTACAGATTCCGATTGAACAAAGCTAAAATATTGACTAATGGTCCAAATTCTAGCACTATCGTGGATTGCTTGTACTTTATAGGCCAAGATATTTAGGGGACGTCTATCTCCGCAAGATTCAGGCGAAAGAAAGGTTAAATTTATCAGACAGAAAAGGCTGGGTTTGTACGTAGAAGATCATCTTGCTGGAAGGAATGGTACCAACAATTTTTTTTTAAAGGCATTCCAATTTCCGCAACTTAGCCTGTTATTTTTATAAAAACTAAAGGAAACTTACGGATCTATAATAAGCAAAATGCCCGGTTAAACCGGTAGTTTGAACTGCCTTACAAGAATCATTTGCGTGCTATTTTACAACTTTACTGTTCAGTTCCATCAGTTCAATGAAAGTATCGCTTCCGAAATCAGTCAACCGGCACACTTGATGCTACTAACATGTTAAAGCAAATTACTGGTGTTCCAGTCAGCAGCACGATGAATATCAATTATCAGTTAAAAGCAAATAAATCTGTACAAGTCGTAGGACATATTCGCATGGACCATACGCACTGTACTCCCTCTATTTACACGCATTGTTTGTATCGTTTTTTTTGCTATTCTTATCAAGACAATATAAATTGATCACTTTCAAGTTTACAAGATAGTAAATCGTATATTTTTTGCGATTATTTATAACTCTAAGAAGAGATTTTTGTATGACGTCAAATAGTGGGCAGGTACTTAGGTCAAAATCCTGTACAGATTTACATGTTACTTTCAAACATTGACTAGGGGCTTGTATTTATAAAGCGCTCTCAAGATTGAGAGCAATCTTAAGTATGGATTTGACAGGTCGTTTTGTACTGAAATGACATTTCCAATACGAACTCAAACTCGCTGTCACTCTTGAGAGCTGATTATAAATACGTACCTAACCTAAAATATGATCATGATGGTATTATGATCTTCAACAATGATTATACAAAATGATTCACATTATTTGTTGATATATTATCTGATGTCAAAGTTCTTTTATCATGTTTTAAGACATAAACATGTTTTGTTTATTATTATTATTTTGCTTGCTAAATAACAAAAAAAAAACAATTCCTATACCTACTTACCAGTTCTGTTCTGATTTCACAGTGCCGCTCCCAATGCCGCCTGCGCCAAGAGAAACCTGGAACCTGCCCAGCATCAGACAGCCCCAAATGGGCTCAAGCCTGCGTGACGGCCTGCAACATGGACTCCCAGTGCGACGGAACCCAGAGATGCTGTCGACATGGCTGCGGCTCCACTTGCAGCGAGCCTACAGATCTACTCACTTTGGCAGGTATGACTAAGTCAACAGAAGCCTGATGGGATCTGCCCGCGTCAGACAGCCTTAAGTAGGCGCAAGCGTGTGTGACAGCATGCAACATGGACTCCCAGTGTGACGGAACCCAAACGGTGATGATGACCTCAATGTAAGTTTTTGAGGGATGCTTAGTTGATAGCAATTTTTAATAGTTCTTTCTTTTATGTATTGGGACACAAGAAGATGATTTTTCTAAATAAATGGGGCCAATAAATTTAACTGTGCTCACTTTTTAAAGTTTTCGGGTTAGTGCAGGCTAATTATTCAATAGAGGTAAAACAAGAACTTTACAACAAATGTTTTACTACAACTGCATACCACCATTTTAAAACTTTGTTGAACTAGGAAACTAAAACTATCCTTCACGCGGAAGCAACCGGAAGTAATCAAGTAAGAGTAAGTAAAGAAAAACATAGAGCTTCTTCATACTTACTAAGTGATGCCTGCCAACTTTGTAGACGGAAACTAACGCCGACGCATAATTTAATCATAACAGATGCTTTCCACCATTGTAGAGGAACGAGAATTTTCCCACTTGAAATAATATGATGAAGAAGTTTTGATTCCGGTCTAAGATTAGTTGTCGCGGAAAACTATTAGTTACTTTTACATACCGTGTTTTTCTTAGATTTATGACACAACTTTGACACATATCTGTAGACGTTTATCATTTTACTATAATAAAAAAAATTGTATCTGGAAAGCGATATTTTGATTCATATGTGTTTTTCCTTTTAGGTCTCCCTCCAATGCCAGTATTGGAAGAAGCGAGAGAGAAACGAAAATCCGTCGTCGTCAGATGGTCTAACGGTGTAGGAGACGCAGCAAGAACTGTCCCTGGCAAGATCCTGTACCTTCTAGAAGAACAGCATCATCTGGGACCAAAATATGAGGAAGCCAGACTCGGGCCGTGGAGTTTGCTCCTTAGGACAAACAAGTAAGTTACTGTTTTGCAATTTCGACCACCTTCGTAGCAGTATGGAAGTAAGATGACGTGACTAAAATGTATTATGTAAATAGAGGGAGTACAGTGCGTATGGTCCATGCGAATATGTCCTACGACTTGTACAGATTTATTTGCTTTTAACTGATAATTGATATTCATCGTGCTGCTGACTGGAACACCAGTAATTTGCTTTAACATGTTAGTAGCATCAAGTGTGCCGGTTGACTGATTTCGGAAGCGATACTTTCATTGAACTGATGGAACTGAACAGTAAAGTTGTAAAATAGCACGCAAATGATTCTTGTAAGGCAGTTCAAACTACCGGTTTAACCGGGCATTTTGCTTATTATAGATCCGTAAGTTTCCTTTAGTTTTTATAAAAATAACAGGCTAAGTTGCGGAAATTGGAATGCCTTTAAAAAAAAATTGTTGGTACCATTCCTTCCAGCAAGATGATCTTCTACGTACAAACCCAGCCTTTTCTGTCTGATAAATTTAACCTTTCTTTCGCCTGAATCTTGCGGAGATAGACGTCCCCTAAATATCTTGGCCTATAAAGTACAAGCAATCCACGATAGTGCTAGAATTTGGACCATTAGTCAATATTTTAGCTTTGTTCAATCGGAATCTGTACTGTTTTTTGGCTTTATTCAAATCCTAGATATGATTATAATATTTGTATAATGCACACACTAAAAAAACTTATTACAGAACCAAAGCGTCCCTCCGTAATCTGCTAAAGCCAGGCCGTTGGTACCGATTCCGTGTAGCAGCAGTCAGTGCAGCTGGAACCAGAGGATTCTCACAACCGAGCTCTCCATTCACTCCTCGTAAGGGACCAAGGCCGCCACCGCCGCCGAAGAAGCTAAAGGTCCAGCCTATTTGGTCCAATAATGGTGAGGATAACACACCACATATGCACCTTCTTCTTGTCGTGTGGGTTTCGGGTCGATCGAACCGATGAACCCTGGTGTCAGAGTTTTAAGTTGTAGCACAACCAAACTTGCTTATTTTGATGTATTTTTTGCATAGACAGCATTAGACAGTTACAGATCTTCAACCGCCTAATGGTTTCGTAACGGTCATAGGATACTGACACCGACGGGCTTAGGGATCACCTTACTTGTCAGATAATTATATTGCCTGTTTGCGACATCATGCCGAGCGAAATTTAGTACAGAACAGAGGCACTTACAACAGAATAGACATCGCAGTAATCCTAGTACTAAACCTGAAGCTTTGTAAAGTTAGTAATTACGTATTGTAAAGTGTAAACCTAGTGTTGAGTGTAAACCTCGTCAGAGATATCAGGTAAACCAAGCGTGCTAAGCACCCATACAAATTGCAGGTACGATAACAGTGCGTTTAGAATGGCGGGAACCCAGATCAGATCTACCGGTCATGCGATACAAGGTGTTCTGGAGCCGAAGAGTCAGAGGTTTAGGCGGAGAACTGGACTCTGTGCTTGTGAACCATCAAGTCGTTCCAAAGGTAACATCTTCATTATTTAAATTCTAAGCTAATACATTTAAAAAAATGTTACCTATATTTTTGTATTTTTACCAAATATTATTTGTCATTAGGTGACCCTCCTCATTATTCTTGTAAGAAATTACTGGATTGATTTTGAAAAATATATCTGTGTATTATAGAAATCTCGTATTTTTACAGAGATAATTAAATTATTTCCAATCATAAATGCATAAGAACCTAATGCTGAAACTACTGTTCAAAGAGTTTTTAACCTATAGTATAAAGTTTGTACGAAATACCCTTCCATTTCGTTACCTCAGCGAGAATTAGCAAGATTATAATGGTAAAAGTTGGTCGTCCTTTAGTTTAATAGACGATCTCTAGCATTTTTTACTGGCCTAATACTCCTTTCTTTACAAAAGTGGCTCTTTATGTAGTGTATCTAGGTGGTTTAGTAAAGTAAAATAAGGGTAATAAAAATTATAAGTATATACTAAAGTAAAAAAATTAATAAGTGCCGTAGGAAAGAGCAAGAGCGTCGCATAGAGCAAGTTGAATGAAAAGTAAGTTTAGTCCCTCTTGTTTCAGGAAAAACACCACATAGACATAAAAGACTTGCTACCAAACTCGATGTACTTCTTCCAAGTACAGACGATCAGTCAGTTTGGTCTGGGCAGACTACGCAGCGATAAGTCTGCTATATTCTACAACACAACCAGTGGTAATGGTAAGCTTCGTTAGGTTGATACTTTTATTCAAAACTTTGTATTAAAATTTACGGGACGTAGAAGGTAGAGTCTGTCTAATGAGTCGTTGCACACGAAAATGGCTCTAATTTTAAAAAATTTACACAGAAAAACTACAATAAAACTATTTTAATACTTTTATACAAAAAAACTATTTTGATATTTCCATACAAATAAAATAAAAGTATCAATATAGTTTTATTGTAGTTTTTCTGTGTTTACATTTAAAGAATTTTAAAATTAAGTAGCGCCATTTCCGTGTGCAACGAGTCATTAGATTAGAATTAGACAGACTCTAGTACGGTTTGTAAAGATAAGATTTGTGTCTTATCCATGCCATAAATAAATAATAGGGGGTTATTTATCTATGTCCATGCATCCTTAACCATGAATTAGGGCCAAAAATTTTATGACACATTTACCTACCCTTTTTTTTTTCAGATTACCCAGCAGAATCTCTCGAAAAACGCCAAAGAAAAATCACAGGATTAAAATTACAAACTTTTGTGTGGAGCAACCATTCTCTAATGGGAAGAATTACGTGGGATCCAATAAAAAGGGACAGGGACAGCACACAGAAAGAAAGGTGAAAATAAATTTAATCTCAGGTCCGCACCAGCTGAGGCACTGGGCCCGATTCGTAACCATCTCGACTTAAACTTAGCTAAATCTCAACTAAAATTATTGCCATCCCTTTCTGTTCTCTCATGATAGAAAGTGACAGGTATAGACTTATATTAGGTTAAGTCGCGTATTTTGCAACCACGAATGAGGAGCCAAACTAAAAGCTAAATACAGATGGCGCTCTGGGCGACTGTACCTTATTTCGTGTCAATGTCACATGTGTATTGCGATTTTATCAGTTTTTTTTAACATTAACGATATTTTTTTCAATATAATCACTTTCTTTGTAATGCGCTGAACACATTCAACTTGCATCATTTGCATTGAAGTTTTTAATACGTAATTTTTTTTCCCACTGTCTCTCACTGTTTTCTTTATTTGTAATCTTTGGAAAACAAATGAATTCCCCTATTTTTGCAATAAAATGCACTGCATTGTGGCATTTACTGATAATATTCTAAAAATATTCAATTTGTTTACAAAAGTTGGTACAATTTGACAGTTCTCAAGGTACAGTCGCCCATGCGACACCTAGCGGGAGAAAAAGGCAGTTTTTCTCCTCATTGCTACCACTGAATACTTGATTTCCTTAATTTTATTATAGGTAGTGCCTACGTAGACGAAGGGTAGGTACCTAACCTACTCCGCAAATAAATTATGCAACGAATAAAAATCCTCATATTATGACGAAAGAGGAATTCTTTTTCGATATCTCTTCTTGTATCTTACTAAGTAGGACCACGTTACATGTGTAGGTACTAGGTAGGTACTTAGGTACTTCTAATTGATATCATAATAAACCCACTTAATTTGTTTTATTATATTTTACAGATACTATGTTCACTGGCAAACAGTAAAATGTGCAAATAGCAAAAGCCACAATATCGATTTATCAGCAATAACCCAAGTAAGTAAAAAAAAAAACTAAATACCTCCTGTTCTGCACCATATTCTGCACGTTCTGCAGTCTCCTTCGAATTCGAATTTGATTTGCCGCCATTTTCCGCCATGCAATTTCGGCAACCTTTTTACGGGCTTGGAACCTCGAATTTTAAGCCATTTCTTGTATACCTAAGGAGCTCTGTACCAAAATATACTCTTACAGATGGAATATTTTATAAAATATATCACTGCAGGAGCCGTATTTTTGAACCGCTCGAACTTCAATGCGCATACGAAAGAGTAACTTTCGCATGGCAATTTGTATGAAAATCGCATGCGAAAATTTCTCTTTCGTATGCGCATTGGAGTTCGAGCGGTTCAAAAATACGGCTCCAGGTATGTATTTTTAAAGCAATTTTCTCTTTTACAGAAAACAGTATTCGATATCTACGAAATTGACTTTGAGTGCAATTACAAAGTCAATGTAAATAGATCATGGAGAACAAAGACTGTAGACTCTGAGATTATGGTAAATGTACCCAGTTGCCACTACATGGAAGATAAACTTTTAAGAAAACGAGGATCTTTAGGATGTGTAAATAGAAATTAAATAATCTCAGTTTGTAGACTGTGTCTTAAATGAAATAATGAAAATGTAGGAACATTTTATAATATGGTGTTGAAGCAACGAATTAGAAAATTAAGGAAATAAGTATTAAAGTATAAACTAGGTAATTGATTCAATTTGATTATCATGCGATCGGCAGGTACTAATTGATTCTTGCCTGTTACTTAAAATAAAATGTTTTTTCGGAATAAGTATTGTATATGGAAATAAAATGTAAATTATACCTGCTGCTTTCTTTATTTCATTCCTATTCTATGACTTTGTTTTTCTATAAAGTACTGCGAATAAAAAAATCACAGTAGGTAGGTAGGTATAGGTACCTCTACCTAAATAAAAAGAGCATACGTCAATATACAGGGTGTTAATTTAATTGCGTGCCATAGCTTAGGGGGTGTTTCAGTAACGTTAAAGGAGCCCATAAAAAATATATAAAAAAAAACATCTAAAAATTCCAAAACCTGCGCTGTCTCTCGCACTATAACCCAGCGCGCGCGAGTCGCTATCATTCCACTCGCTAAGAAGCAGAAGCGCAACTCTGGGAATTATTATAAATACCTACCGACTTTTGTCTTTTTTATTTTTTGAGTTGGATTTTTAAAATATTTTTTATGGGCTCCTTATACAATACTGAAACACCCCTTAAGCTATGGCACGCAATTAAATTAACACCCTGTATACTTTTCTGCTTAAAAATATATATTTTACAGTTATAGAAAATGTTCACATATTCAGATATTTTTACATACATACTATCACGCTTGTATCTCTAATGGGGTAGGCAGAGCGTCAACGACCCGACAAACTTCTGACAAGTTTTGAGGGTTGTTTAAGATAGATATGTGTATATTGTTGTAGTGACAGGTTGTCAGTCCATCGCCTAAAATAAAATAATACTGGAACTCTCGAATCCCTTAGTTGAATTTTACAGCATGCCAAGGAGGAGATGCAGCTGGCACATTCTATGTTTTTCTATCGCTTCCAGTCCAGCATGAAAGATATTTTTCATTTAATTTAAGGTATAGAAAAAATTAAATATTTACAAATAATTAAAACTTATTATTTTATTATCAACTAACAATTTTTAAAATCCCCCTCGTTCTTGGAAATTTCCTTCACAATTAATAATAATTACTATAAAAAACTGTAAAAAAAAATTTTTGTTATTTTACTCACACACTGCACCCTTCCAAATATTTTTTTAGTACACTGCTCCCGAAGTAAACACGGCTCAAAAACCTTGGCTCCAAACCAGTAACACATTTTAAAAACAACGCTCGTTTGTTCGCTTCGCTCCAAACCAATCGCGGTTCGAATATTCGCAACCCTCGTAATGTCAAAAGTAAATACAAGAAAAATAATAATTTTATAAAATGAATTCACTTATTTTTAAGATTATTACAAGTTTTGTCGATATTTATTAAATCGCACGTAAACATAAGTGTACTGATAATTATTTTCTTTTCACTTCGTATTTTTAAAACTCAGTGTTTCTTTACAAATTGCGTTTACAAAAATGCGCGTATAATTTCAGAATTTTACCTTTATACAATGCACAATTTTCGATATGAGTCTTTAGATTTTCGTGTTCTATATTGCAACTAACGGACAAGACTTTGTAGAGAAATATCCTTCGGTGTTCATTTAAAATTTAGTGTCCTTGTAAGTTACGATTTTAGTCCTGGGCGTACCCTTTTCGCTCGGGCCAGTGGCTGTGTAAAATGATATTTTTTACCTTTTTCTGAGACATAGTGAACTGTATTTGTGTGCAAAATGGCTGAGGACGAAGTGCTATTCGACGACGTGTATGAGCTGTGCGAGATTATTGGCAAGTAAGTACTGTATGTGATTCTTATTAGAATCTTGTGGATTCAATGCTCCAGGCATGTGGTGGGAACTTGAGCTGAGAGACTTAAAAAAATGCTATGTATTCTGAATATGTTGAGTCACTTGTCCTATTAATTTTCCTATTAAATGTATTTTAGCTGGCCACATGCGTGGTGTTGTTAAAAGTTTTTGAAACTAATGTAAACACATTTATTAAAATGTACCTATACAACCTACCAACATTTTTATTTCTAACTCAGGCAATATATTAGGCATACAAATGTAACGTAAAATAAAATAAATATTTTTAAATCAATTAAGGATAAAACTATCAAAAATTACTTTTGCTTGATGCTTATCGCAAAGACTGTTAGTAACTTACACAAGACTGTGTAAAATAGCAGAAGGAAAAGGAGGCCTTTGCCCAGCAGTAAAACACTACAAGCATCAATAATTAAAAATACCAATTTCGAATTCAATGCATAAACATAAGTAGGTGCAGGTTTTTGTTGTATACCTTATGGTAATTGCTGGCCTATGATGTTTGAAAATGCAATAAATAATCACAACTACTAAAAATATTACTTCACTGCCTGTTCACCACATCAGAGGACCATTCAGCCTTGTCCGCCGCTGTGTCCACCGTCAGACGGGACAGCAGTTTGCTGTGAAGATTGTGGACGTTGCTCGCTTCACCGCAAGCCCTGGACTTAGCACTGCTGGTGAGTATATACAAGAAATTTGCTTATGAGACTGGTTCTTTATTATTATAGTTTTTCATGATAAATTATGATACAATATTAGTTATTACATAAAAATTAGTTTTACCACTAATAAGAATAACATGATTAAACTAAGTAAACATAGTTAACAAAACGGGTTATTACCAGAGAACTGGTTATAACGCTATGTTCATAGGACAGAGACTGCAGAAAGTAGTAAACAACCATAAAAATCTTAACCCATACCAATCAACAGTATATCCAAAATTTCACATTCTTATATTATATACCTACAGTTCACTTCATGAAAAACAATTCCATCTAAATGTGTGAAGAATAATTAACTAAAGAATGGTCAGTATTCATTAATATAGTGTCATCATCATCACATGACCACGAAACTTCAAGTGGTGATTCATTAATCAGATTATTACAAAACACTCTTTCTAATCATGTAGGACATTAGATGATGTTTGGTTTAGGTATATTTGTTTATTAAATACATTTTTATATACTTATATACTGTTTTCTGAATAGTTAGGATAACTTGTTTTTGCTCAAAACATCTAATATTTTCTGACTGTAGACCAAAGTTCCTGGCATATTATGTATTGTATTAATTTATAGGCAATTTATTTCATACATCAGAATAGACTATGACCTAAAGAAAAAAAAAAACATATTTTTTTGTGATTTATTTTCAAAACAACATGCCTTTAATACGCAGTGGAGTCAGTTTGCTGTTACATTCATTAAAGATACTCCTGTCATGGTTAATTTCACACGGTAATCAATGGATGTGAGATAATGTCTTTGCCATGTATACCAATATTGCATTACCATAATAAAAGTATTACAGAAAAAATCATCTATAAATAAGTGTCCGTATTCTAGTAGATTTAAAAAGAAAAAATAGTTTGTCTTAATCTAGGTACTAAAGATTAACTTTTGCAATATCTTTAATTTGGTTCTCAATTATGATCTGTTTTACACACATGGTCTATAACAAAATGTTAAAAATCTAATGAGAGTATTCCCATTTCATTTTCAGATTTGAAACGTGAGGCAACAATATGCCACATGCTAAAGCACCCCCACATTGTGGAACTCTTGGAGACTTACAGCTCCGAAGGGATGCTGTACATGGTCTTCGAATAGTAAGTATTTTCTCTCTTATTTATTGATGTACAGATAATAATAATATTATTCTATATTTATAATATTTTAGAACTATTAATTTTCAATAATTTATTAAATTACTATGCCTTACTTTAAACAACAGGGTTTCAGTATAAAACAATTTGGGAAATCGAAGGCACATCTCTCTTCCAAAATCCTTACAATTCGCCTTGTTAAAAAAAAATATATGTATATTTATTTTATATTTTTTTCTGAATCTTTACGTAATTTAAAAAAACTAATTTCATGGTTTTCGGTTTTAATTCAGCCATTATTTTTATATTAAAATTTAAGTAACTGTACCCGAGTGACGTCACAATGTAACGTAAGATGTGGTTTTTTGTGTAGAATAAAAACTTTTTGTACTATGTCTTTTAAAATAGCAGTGAAATTAATGTGCCCTACCGTTGTTATTTATATATTAATATATTTTTTAAATTACGTAAAGATTCAGAAAAAAATTATAAAATAAATAATATGTTTTTTTTTAACAAGGTGAATTGACTTTATAATCAAGCTGTTGATCCTCTGCCTACCCCATAAGATGTACTACTGTGTTATTTTTCAGTATGGATGGATCTGATCTATGCTTTGAAGTGGTTCGTAGAGCCACAGCTGGATTTGTCTACAGTGAGGCTGTTGCATGGTAAGTTTAACAAAGTTGAATATTTTATTTACCTACTACCATATACTACCTAACATTTTAAATTAAATTTTATATACTAAACATTTTAAATTAAATTGATTCTACTGGGTTTAATGGGATCCTAAACAACTTTGACCAAAGAACTTTGGTCGAAATTTGAGAAAGAATTTAGGACTTCCATGTCTTCTATTTGTATGATAGTGTGCTTCCACATTCATTTTATATGGAAGGCACAAATAGTTTATGGCACCCCATTATTTTTTAATACCCATAATCCATGGAGAAAGTTGTCCAGTTACATGGGTATGTTAGGTTCGCCCAGTATATAATCGACTGCATGGGGCATAATATTTAACATAAAATACAAAGTGATTTAGTGTAATATCTCAAAAATGGTGGTCTGAATTCCAGCCACTACATGCGCCAAATCCTGGAAGCCCTCCGGTACTGCCACGAGAACGACATCGTCCACCGTGACGTCAGACCTCACTGCGTGCTGCTTGCTGGCAGAGACAACTGCGCGCCTGTCAAACTTGGAGGCTTCGGAGTAGCCGCCCAGCTGCCCACGCCTATTGCTAATAGAGCACCGCCTGGTATGTTATACACTCCTGGTAGATATAAGAACATCGTCCACCGTGACGTCAGACCTCACTGCGTGCTGCTCGCTGGCAGAGACAACTGCGCGCCTGTCAAACTTGGAGGCTTCGGAGTAGCCGCCCAGCTGCCCACGCCTATTGCTAATAGAGTGTGCTCTATTAGGCGCCTCGTAAGATGTGAAAATGTAAAGGACAATTTCAACCGATGGCGCATGGCATTCTATGTATTTCTGGTAGGTATTGTATTATACTTATGAGATCTATGAAGTGCTATATATGAATGCTGAGTAGTATGAAAATTGAGTGCGCTAGCTGAAAAAGACTTCCACTGTAATGAATATCAAAATAGTTCTACAATAATGACACCATATTATGAAGGTTTAACATTATTTAAAACCACCTTCATAATAAGATATCACATAAATAAAAGAAAAATTAATATTTTCGTTGAGAAATTATGTATTCAGCGCCATCTATGTACAAGTAACAGCCAACATCTCGACCATGACGTGTGACTCGCACTCGCAAAGACGGGAGGCGGGGTTTGGACGTGATGTTATTTACAAGCGCTATGAGATGGCGCTGTGTTCAAAATAGGTTAAAAATCTTATTTTCTGAACTACATGTGCTGATTTTATTACGATGTAGTATATTATAGCTGTTTTCTTGTGTTATTTACTTACATACAAAATAGGAACTAAGATTTTGGATGGTTTTAGATCCATTATAGAAAATGGGTCAATATTTGTTATTGTCTTATACAGAGTTGGTGATGGACAATCGCCCGCTTATGGGTCCACTAGGCCAAGCGTATCTCAAATCTGACGAGTATGGTAAGACACAGCAAAAAGTGCCCTAACTGCATGGGCTAATGTGCAAAACCCGTCAGTTCAGTACATTAAACATTGCGACATTGGCCCCGATTTGAGGGGAACACGATTTAACTAAAATCTGCCCTTTTGTGCCGCGAGAGTACAGAAAGGGACGGCACTATAAAAAGACGGCATTAAAATAAAATACTGTCAAGTCAAGGATCTATTCTTTGGATAATAAGTCATGGTGTGGGTAACGACCAAAATCCTCTGAAATTTCTGAACGAATAACTGACAGGATTAAATTAGTTCGTCTATAGTGCTGTCCCTTTCTTTTCCCTCATGACAGAATGACAGGTATGGCCTAATTTTAATTAAATCCTGATTCAGTCGAATAGGGGCCATTCTCAACTCATGCCACAACACTATGTGTCTTATGCAGCAGGCATTTAAGCGCAATTTTGCTTGAGCACTGTTTTTAACAGGTGTATTGGCACTTTCACAGCAATATCCTCAGGCAATGTCACATACCCCTGTATGATATCCAGATGTATTTTTTTTTCAGTGTTAGAACTCATTTCACACTCATTCTCATAAAGTATACTAAACTACCACAATCTCTTTGTAAAAGTCTGGTATGGAAACTAGATAATAAACTTTAATAAATTACAGTTTTAATTTTATGCCAATTTAGTACAGGGTGTTGATTATTTTGAAATGTAAATAAATAATATTCATTCATCTGAAATATACTTCAGTCATATCATATTATAGTAACATCAAATAGCTTAGCCTAGAGTATCACTGTGATTTCTGAAAGAAGTATAATGTAATGTAGAAGTAGAACTATTTAAATATGTTGCGGAATTGTAGACAATTTATTTTGTAGGTGTCGTACTAAAAGTACGAATAACATGTTGTATGATATTGAATTTTATTATTTGGTAACATGAATTTTAAACAAACTCAACATTTTATCACAATTTTACCCTCAATCAAAATTGCAAATCTTCTCACCTAAAGTTTCACTATCCATTTATCATATCACACACCACGTAATTACTGCAAAGAGAATTCGCACAATAACACAAATAATTATAATTCCATAAAATACCCTTATGAATAGTTTATAAATTGTTTGTACTTTCTTTCATTAATTTGCAAAATATTTACCCAGGTCGTATCGGAACTCCGCACTACATGGCCCCAGAAGTGGTCTCGAGCCAGCTGTATGGGAAGCCTGTTGACGTTTGGGCTGCAGGGATATTACTGCACGTTTTATTGGTGGGGTACCTGCCCTTCACTGGGACTAGGGAGCGGCTGTTTGAAGCTATATGCCGAGGGCGATTGAGGGTAAGCTTTTTCTGGCTTATTTTTTGTGAGCTTTCCCTGTAATTTTTTTTATATTTATGATGAATGAGTGTGAAATGAGTTCTAACACTGAAAAAAAAATACATCTGGATATCATACAGGGTATGTGACATTGCCTGAGGATATTGCTGTGAAAGTGCCAATACACCTGTTAAAACAGTGCTCAAGCAAAATTGCGCTTAAATGCCTGCTGCATAAGACACATAGTGTTGTGGCATGAGTTGAGAATGGCCCCTATTCGACTGAATCAGGATTTAATTAAAATTAGGCCATACCTGTCATTCTGTCATGAGGGAAAAGAAAGGGACAGCACTATAGACGAACTAATTTAATCCTGTCAGTTATTCGTTCAGAAATTTCAGAGGATTTTGGTCGTTACCCACACCATGACTTATTATCCAAAGAATAGATCCTTGACTTGACAGTATTTTATTTTAATGCCGTCTTTTATAGTGCCGTCCCTTTCTGTACTCTCGCGGCACAAAAGGGCAGATTTTAGTTAAATCGTGTTCCCCTCAAATCGGGGCCAATGTCGCAATGTTTAATGTACTGAACTGACGGGTTTTGCACATTAGCCCATGCAGTTAGGGCACTTTTTGCTGTGTCTTACCATACTCGTCAGATTTGAGATACGCTTGGCCTAGTGGACCCATAAGCGGGCGATTGTCCATCACCAACTCTGTATAAGACAATAACAAATATTGACCCATTTTCTATAATGGATCTAAAACCATCCAAAATCTTAGTTCCTATTTTGTATGTAAGTAAATAACACAAGAAAACAGCTATAATATACTACATCGTAATAAAATCAGCACATGTAGTTCAGAAAATAAGATTTTTAACCTATTTTGAACACAGCGCCATCTCATAGCGCTTGTAAATAACATCACGTCCAAACCCCGCCTCCCGTCTTTGCGAGTGCGAGTCACACGTCATGGTCGAGATGTTGGCTGTTACTTGTACATAGATGGCGCTGAATACATAATTTCTCAACGAAAATATTAATTTTTTCTTTTATTTATGTGATATCTTATTATGAAGGTGGTTTTAAATAATGTTAAACCTTCATAATATGGTGTCATTATTGTAGAACTATTTTGATATTCATTACAGTGGAAGTCTTTTTCAGCTAGCGCACTCAATTTTCATACTACTCAGCATTCATATATAGCACTTCATAGATCTCATAAGTATAATACAATACCTACCAGAAATACATAGAATTTAGGACTTCATGTCTTCTATTTGTATGATAGTGTGCTTCCACATTCATTTTATATGGAAGGCACAAATAGTTTATGGCACCCCCATTATTTTTTAATACCCATAATCCATGGAGAAAGTTGTCCAGTTACATGGGTATGTTAGGTTCGCCCAGTATATAATCGACTGCATGGGGCATAATATTTAACATAAAATACAAAGTGATTTAGTGTAATATCTCAAAAATGGTGGTCTGAATTCCAGCCACTACATGCGCCAAATCCTGGAAGCCCTCCGGTACTGCCACGAGAACGACATCGTCCACCGTGACGTCAGACCTCACTGCGTGCTGCTTGCTGGCAGAGACAACTGCGCGCCTGTCAAACTTGGAGGCTTCGGAGTAGCCGCCCAGCTGCCCACGCCTATTGCTAATAGAGCACCGCCTGGTATGTTATACACTCCTGGTAGATATAAGAACATCGTCCACCGTGACGTCAGACCTCACTGCGTGCTGCTCGCTGGCAGAGACAACTGCGCGCCTGTCAAACTTGGAGGCTTCGGAGTAGCCGCCCAGCTGCCCACGCCTATTGCTAATAGAGTGTGCTCTATTAGGCGCCTCGTAAGATGTGAAATGTAAAGGACAATTTCAACCGATGGCGCATGGCATTCTATGTATTTCTGGTAGGTATTGTATTATACTTATGAGATCTATGAAGTGCTATATATGAATGCTGAGTAGTATGAAAATTGAGTGCGCTAGCTGAAAAAGACTTCCACTGTAATGAATATCAAAATAGTTCTACAATAATGACACCATATTATGAAGGTTTAACATTATTTAAAACCACCTTCATAATAAGATATCACATAAATAAAAGAAAAATTAATATTTTCGTTGAGAAATTATGTATTCAGCGCCATCTATGTACAAGTAACAGCCAACATCTCGACCATGACGTGTGACTCGCACTCGCAAAGACGGGAGGCGGGGTTTGGACGTGATGTTATTTACAAGCGCTATGAGATGGCGCTGTGTTCAAAATAGGTTAAAAATCTTATTTTCTGAACTACATGTGCTGATTTTATTACGATGTAGTATATTATAGCTGTTTTCTTGTGTTATTTACTTACATACAAAATAGGAACTAAGATTTTGGATGGTTTTAGATCCATTATAGAAAATGGGTCAATATTTGTTATTGTCTTATACAGAGTTGGTGATGGACAATCGCCCGCTTATGGGTCCACTAGGCCAAGCGTATCTCAAATCTGACGAGTATGGTAAGACACAGCAAAAAGTGCCCTAACTGCATGGGCTAATGTGCAAAACCCGTCAGTTCAGTACATTAAACATTGCGACATTGGCCCCGATTTGAGGGGAACACGATTTAACTAAAATCTGCCCTTTTGTGCCGCGAGAGTACAGAAAGGGACGGCACTATAAAAGACGGCATTAAAATAAAATACTGTCAAGTCAAGGATCTATTCTTTGGATAATAAGTCATGGTGTGGGTAACGACCAAAATCCTCTGAAATTTCTGAACGAATAACTGACAGGATTAAATTAGTTCGTCTATAGTGCTGTCCCTTTCTTTTCCCTCATGACAGAATGACAGGTATGGCCTAATTTTAATTAAATCCTGATTCAGTCGAATAGGGGCCATTCTCAACTCATGCCACAACACTATGTGTCTTATGCAGCAGGCATTTAAGCGCAATTTTGCTTGAGCACTGTTTTAACAGGTGTATTGGCACTTTCACAGCAATATCCTCAGGCAATGTCACATACCCCTGTATGATATCCAGATGTATTTTTTTTTCAGTGTTAGAACTCATTTCACACTCATTCATCATAAATATAAAAAAAATTACAGGGAAAGCTCACAAAAAATAAGCCAGAAAAAGCTTACCCTCAATCGCCCTCGGCATATAGCTTCAAACAGCCGCTCCCTAGTCCCAGTGAAGGGCAGGTACCCCACCAATAAAACGTGCAGTAATATCCCTGCAGCCCAAACGTCAACAGGCTTCCCATACAGCTGGCTCGAGACCACTTCTGGGGCCATGTAGTGCGGAGTTCCGATACGACCTGGGTAAATATTTTGCAAATTAATGAAAGAAAGTACAAACAATTTATAAACTATTCATAAGGGTATTTTATGGAATTATAATTATTTGTGTTATTGTGCGAATTCTCTTTGCAGTAATTACGTGGTGTGTGATATGATAAATGGATAGTGAAACTTTAGGTGAGAAGATTTGCAATTTTGATTGAGGGTAAAATTGTGATAAAATGTTGAGTTTGTTTAAAATTCATGTTACCAAATAATAAAATTCAATATCATACAACATGTTATTCGTACTTTTAGTACGACACCTACAAATAAATTGTCTACAATTCCGCAACATATTTAAATAGTTCTACTTCTACATTACATTATACTTCTTTCAGAAATCACAGTGATACTCTAGGCTAAGCTATTTGATGTTACTATAATATGATATGACTGAAGTATATTTCAGATGAATGAATATTATTTATTTACATTTCAAAATAATCAACACCCTGTACTAAATTGGCATAAAATTAAAACTGTAATTTATTAAAGTTTATTATCTAGTTTCCATACCAGACTTTTACAAAGAGATTGTGGTAGTTTAGTATACTTTATGAGAATGAGTGTGAAATGAGTTCTAACACTGAAAAAAAAATACATCTGGATATCATACAGGGGTATGTGACATTGCCTGAGGATATTGCTGTGAAAGTGCCAATACACCTGTTAAAACAGTGCTCAAGCAAAATTGCGCTTAAATGCCTGCTGCATAAGACACATAGTGTTGTGGCATGAGTTGAGAATGGCCCCTATTCGACTGAATCAGGATTTAATTAAAATTAGGCCATACCTGTCATTCTGTCATGAGGGAAAAGAAAGGGACAGCACTATAGACGAACTAATTTAATCCTGTCAGTTATTCGTTCAGAAATTTCAGAGGATTTTGGTCGTTACCCACACCATGACTTATTATCCAAAGAATAGATCCTTGACTTGACAGTATTTTATTTTAATGCCGTCTTTTATAGTGCCGTCCCTTTCTGTACTCTCGCGGCACAAAAGGGCAGATTTTAGTTAAATCGTGTTCCCCTCAAATCGGGGCCAATGTCGCAATGTTTAATGTACTGAACTGACGGGTTTTGCACATTAGCCCATGCAGTTAGGGCACTTTTTGCTGTGTCTTACCATACTCGTCAGATTTGAGATACGCTTGGCCTAGTGGACCCATAAGCGGGCGATTGTCCATCACCAACTCTGTATAAGACAATAACAAATATTGACCCATTTTCTATAATGGATCTAAAACCATCCAAAATCTTAGTTCCTATTTTGTATGTAAGTAAATAACACAAGAAAACAGCTATAATATACTACATCGTAATAAAATCAGCACATGTAGTTCAGAAAATAAGATTTTTAACCTATTTTGAACACAGCGCCATCTCATAGCGCTTGTAAATAACATCACGTCCAAACCCCGCCTCCCGTCTTTGCGAGTGCGAGTCACACGTCATGGTCGAGATGTTGGCTGTTACTTGTACATAGATGGCGCTGAATACATAATTTCTCAACGAAAATATTAATTTTTCTTTTATTTATGTGATATCTTATTATGAAGGTGGTTTTAAATAATGTTAAACCTTCATAATATGGTGTCATTATTGTAGAACTATTTTGATATTCATTACAGTGGAAGTCTTTTTCAGCTAGCGCACTCAATTTTCATACTACTCAGCATTCATATATAGCACTTCATAGATCTCATAAGTATAATACAATACCTACCAGAAATACATAGAATGCCATGCGCCATCGGTTGAAATTGTCCTTTACATTTTCACATCTTACGAGGCGCCTAATAGAGCACACTCTATTAGCAATAGGCGTGGGCAGCTGGGCGGCTACTCCGAAGCCTCCAAGTTTGACAGGCGCGCAGTTGTCTCTGCCAGCGAGCAGCACGCAGTGAGGTCTGACGTCACGGTGGACGATGTTCTTATATCTACCAGGAGTGTATAACATACCACAGGCGGTGCTCTATTAGCAATAGGCGTGGGCAGCTGGGCGGCTACTCCGAAGCCTCCAAGTTTGACAGGCGCGCAGTTGTCTCTGCCAGCAAGCAGCACGCAGTGAGGTCTGACGTCACGGTGGACGATGTCGTTCTCGTGGCAGTACCGGAGGGCTTCCAGGATTTGGCGCATGTAGTGGCTGGAATTCAGACCACCATTTTTGAGATATTACACTAAATCACTTTGTATTTTATGTTAAATATTATGCCCCATGCAGTCGATTATATACTGGGCGAACCTAACATACCCATGTAACTGGACAACTTTCTCCATGGATTATGGGTATTAAAAAATAATGGGGTGCCATAAACTATTTGTGCCTTCCATATAAAATGAATGTGGAAGCACACTATCATACAAATAGAAGACATGGAAGTCCTAAATTCTTTCTCAAATTTCGACCAAAGTTCTTTGGTCAAAGTTGTTTAGGATCCCATTAAACCCAGTAGAATC